>JAQGAV010001001.1:0-24557 GCA_034691345.1 Phasmarhabditis papillosa | reverse complement strand
TGATTGTAGCCAATTGTAGAAGCAAAGAAGAAGAATAAATAAAAAGGCCCACCGGGTGAGGAAAGGGACGGAGTGCTAAACCAAACGAAGGACAAGACCAAAGATTATGTATATATTTAAGTAAAATTATACCAATGTATTAGAAAACCTAGCCCAATAACGCAGTAAAAGTAAAACAACAATAGTACAATATAGTTAAGGTAATTACATTTCTATAATAATTATAAAGCTGTATGATAAAATGAATAGAAAAATGGTTCAATTTCAAAAGATCTCTTTCTTTTGATAGTTTAAACAACTCCAGTAACTATGTTCTATCAAGTGAGAATAGTGTAGAATAATATACTAAGATTTTGTAAAGATAAAAATTAATATAACCTATTATATTATCTACAATATTTGTTTACCTTCTACAGTTAATACTATTCTATGTTTAATTTGGTAGGACAAAACCTACAACAGTCACTTGTAAATTTCTGTTAAAATTGATTATAAATAACAAAGTAGAAATAACTTATTAAATAAGTTTAATTTAAAAATAAGAGTTTAAATTCTATTATTTATGAAGTAAAACGGTAATACAAAAAATGTTCAAAAATGTTTTTCCTAAAACTTTGACAAAAATCTCGTTTTCATATTATTTCCCCTTCTAGAATCGGCTGTTTTATTTTTAAGTGAAATGTTTCTCTTTCAGAGTTTCTTCTTTTTCTGTACGCAACTAATCGTGGACAAACAAATAAATGACAAGCAAAGACGACCAATTACGTACAAAGAGAGCGGTACTTATGAAAAGGTACTTTAAAAAGGAACACAAACATTTTAATGAAGAAATACATTTTATAATTTATAATACAGTCTTATTCATAAAATAGACTACATTGCGTCGGCCTATCCCGATTCGCGGTGTTATAAAATTTTGTCTTTAAAAAGTTCAGAATTACACAATTTCTAATTTCTTTTTTTTGCAACACCGCGCATACAGTAACACGGACACAATGTAGTCTTAGTTTTGAAACAGACTATATATTTACTGAATATTCTATACAAAAAACATCTTAAAACCCATATCTAGCCCTTAAAAGAGACGATCCCCGCGGAAATAGGTGGCCTTTGTTATTATAAACTTTATGTTTTGCAAAAGTACAAACTAATATGGAAACAAAAACATAATTTTAAAGCAAAATAAGTACAAAATCATTCAATCTTATTTTCCGTCTAGACACTTTTGTTAGCTGCTCCGGTTATCCGGATTCCCTCCATTTGCTCCATAATTAGCTTATTTGTTCACTCTGACCAAACAATAAAAGAAAAGTCTTTTCTCTATTTCTGCAAACGGATTTGCGGTGGAAAAACACACTTGAACGGAGAATTAGCCATCTTCTCTTGCAAAAAACAGTACAATTATACTTATATATTATTGTATAAATAATAACTTTATAACATTAGACTAATATAAAACTAAATATAGGGCATGTACAGTCAGTTTTCGAAACTTTCGGTGCTGCACAAATGGGCAAATTTTGTTTAAAAGTGTTTGTTAATTCTCAAAAAGTAAGCAAAATTAGTATCGAATATAGTCAGCGCCGAGATGATGGAGTGTCACTTGCGTATTTTTTGGATTTTTAACACCGCACCTGCAGGCAGATTGCACGCGCGTACTTGCAAAATACAATATGAACGGAGAGTATCCGCCAGATACTGGCGCGGTGCTCGCAAAAAGGGGCTCAGACGAGAGTTGCATTCTTTACACTCCATTATTACTCTTGTCGCTGACTATATAAGACTTTACGAAAAGCTTAAATGGAGGCTTTAGCTTGCATAAGCGACTAACTGAAGCCAGGAATGAAATACAATAAGCGAACAATGACAATTACAATAATTACAATATAATAACATTATATAATAATATATATAATAAAATATATTCTTTTAATGCTTAGTATTGCTATCTTGCGCTCGCTTCTTACTAAAACCTGCTGTTGAACAATCGAAATGGTTTCTCTATTGAATTGCTAAGGATTTGTGCGGATTTGCGAAAAATTCCATGAAAGAAAGGGCTTAAAATACAATAAAATACAATATTTGTATAACTTTTATATAGGGAAAGTTTGTAAAAGCCAGTCCTTTAAATTTGCGCCCCAGTGGCAGAATCCACGAACGATTCGGGGAGCTCCATAACGTTTCCTGACACTAACTCCGCGAACGGTTTTGCCTTCCCCGGGGAAGAATATGGGCTTCCCGAATGTTTGTGGATACGACCACTAGTGAAAGCATAGAATCGAAGAATATATACCTGGTTGTCTAGATATGATAAAGTCTATTCTGTATAGACATAGAATCTGCTGGGAGGATGCTTTCTAGTACAGAATCCTGGCACTGCTGTGTTATATAAAATAAATAAAAAATATGTTGATTGGGAGCATTTGCCCAGCAGTACATTTATATATATTTAACACCGCGCAATTACCACTTGTTACAGACGTGAGATATAACAAGTTACTGTAGTTAACTCTAAATACCAGACAATAATAAGATACGCAGTTCTAACAAAGAATATAAGATTACTGTAGCTAAGATCTAGAAGAAGACAGAGTGTTCCTGCTGTGATATGATATCAAATGAGAGGCAAAAACGGAACGGAGAAGTTTTAGAAACAATCGATTGTTAATTTAAAAAGGATATATTTAAAAGAATAAGTTTACAACAATTAATACTTATTAACTTAAATGCGAATAAAACATTACAGTTTCCTACCTTAAGAACTATTTAAAGTGACTATTTCCAACTAATATATATCAATGTTTATGCTAATAATAAAAGATTTGTCTTCTTCTCGAAGTGTAAACGACGAGTTGTAAACAACGGACAGAAAGCAATACAAGGTGTTTGAAGTGTCTCGTTGGAAAGAAATAACCTTGAAATGAACGGGAGGCCGTACTAAAGCAAAGAAAAGAAATAAGCTTTGCTTTAGGTACAGTAGTTAGCTCTTAAAGGAAGAATGAGAGCGCGGTATGATAGGATCTGCGGTGTTAAATATTAAAAATAATTAAAAGACTGAACTCCCTACCGAAACTCCCATTCAAAACTTTGTAACTTTTAGAATAAACTTTAAGTTTTTTAATCTGAATATAGAATTATTCTTTCTTCTCCTAAAGAAAGCAAAACTTTATAGTTTTTAAATAAGTTTTTTTAATACAAAATAATCTAATAAAAGCAATAAAATGTTAATTCAATTAGTCTAAGCTAGCCAATTGAGATGAATTATTTTATAGGAAGATGAGCATGAATCGAGAAGGAAAACTTGCTAAGGGACGCGTGAAAAGGATACTGTAGTTAAGAATATCTAAGGATTTATACATAGACTGTATATAGAGCTACCGTTACAGCGCAGTAGAGGGAGAGATGCGGTGTTAAATAAAAGTAAATGTACTTTTAAAGAAAAGACTCCCAATTCGACGTGTTTCTATTCCTTTTATTTCTCCTTAATACAGCAATAGAGACTTAGCTATTTAAATATATACTATAAAACCGCAACTACATTCATATTTAAGTATAGGAACAAACTAATGTTAAGCTATTTAAGTAATCGCTTTATCCAAATGGTTTCTTAGATGTTATTGTCTTTTTAATAGTGTCTAATATGGATTCCTGGATGTCCGGCTACTCCAAACCACCGCATCTTTTATTTTCCTAAAAAAAGTGTTTTCTTTTAGGAATAGCAAAAGATTTAAATCTTTCTTCTTTCTTCTTCGAAAACAACAGCAAAAACCGGTACAAAATGACAAAACATTTCAGTTTTATAAATGAAGAAATAAATAAATAAATGTGAAGGAAAAGATATGGTTAGTAAACAAAAGATGGTCACTTACAATAGATATTTATAAAGAAAGGAATATTCCCTTGTGAAAAAGATATCAAAAAGCTTATAGTTCGTTATTAACAAATTTTATGTAACATATTAATGTATGGATGAGATTTTTGGTTTTCTGCTTCCGGAAAGCAGGTCTGCAAAATTTTACGGGCCGGCCCGCTTCTCAAATACAAAAAAAATTGAAAAAGTCGTCCATCGCAGGGACAATTTATAAGATAAAATCGACTGATTTAGGTTAACATTTTGAGAATAGTATAAACATAAATAGGCAAAGATTGTTGCACTCTTTATTGTTAATGCCGAAAAATAGCACTGAAAACTAAATTTTTTGAATTTTTTGAATATCCACTAAAAAGTGTGAAATAGAATTTGCAGCCATGGCGGAAAGTACAGTAATGGGATACCGAAACCCATTAATATGTAGAATTGGGCCGGGAAATTCAACAGCCGAACCAATTCCGAATATTTGTGGAAGTTTGGTTTTTTTCTATAGCTAACAATAAGGTAGCCAGTTGCGAATAAAGATGGAAAACTGGAAAAACCTTACATGGGGTCCGAGACTACTACATTTGCTAATGATAATTGTACACAAAGAATACAAATTATAATTATTTACATTGAAATATGTGGATATTTATATAATTATATTTATTAGTAACGTTTGTTGTTTATATCTTACAAACTTTAAACCTAATTCGACAAGAATATTACAATGGAATACTATGTTTATCAACAAAAACAGATTCACTACATCTGAACCATCATCACACGTCATTTCTTCTGACCAATTAATATTAATTTAACACAGCCTCCCCCATCTGCCTATAAGCCCCCCACCCGTCTGGCTATAAGCTAACAACTTGCTGGCTTTCATCACATTACAGTTCTTTTCTTCCAACAACTTGTCTTTATTTACACTAATAAACGTGTCGTCGTCCTTCGTTTACAGAAACCACAAGCCCTTGTGTAAACGCAGTGCAAGACAAGTGTGGGCGAGAGAGTTACTGTAGCTAGAGAGACACAGACAGTGTTAACACCTCCTTTCTGTTAAGTTGTTAGCAGAGCGCGAGATAGAAATAGAGCGCACAATCTACGGTCAGTTACGAAAATACAAGGTCACTCTGTAGAAAACTGTAAAATAAGTGGAGGCGGTGTTGCAAAATGGTAGGGGTGGTGGAAAATGGAACAGAACGTTACGGACCAATGGAATCTCGGACCATTTTCGACAAATTCATTAAAAACTAAATAACACCCAAGGAACACAGTTAGTTAAAATCGTTTTACTAGTCGTTTGCTCATTATTTAACTAAATTCAATGTATATCGATTGTAAACTACAACGTCGGTGCTTTAGCCTACTGGTTAGAGCAGCGGTCTCTGAATCCGCGAGGATCTGAGGCTGTGTGTTCGATCGACTCCCCGTAGCTGCAGAAGCCTTGTGAAACCAGCAGCTTACATATCCCATGTTCAGTACACCCTTAGACTAAATGTTAGAAAGGAGCTGTCTCTGCACAGAAAAATCTGGAATGAATGACCGAAGCCCTGCCTCGAAGAAATCTACTATTATTGTATGCTACGAGTGATACAGTAAATAAATACCTTAATTGAATGCTAATCTATTACCGAACTTGTTAATTAAAAGTAAATATTCCCCTAACAGTTTAATTATAATATTATATTATATTAATAAAAATAGCTAGGTAACGGGCCAGTAAACGAAAAGTAAAAGTGGTCTACGGCTGTGTTGTAGTAACTAGTTAGCATGCAACAAGTTATGTAATATAGAAGCTGCTAAACACAGGGTAACAAAGAAAATAGGAATAGATATTATATAATTATAGATAGAAATAAAGAGTATTGTAGGATATAAGATATAAGAAATATTTTATAAAGAATGGATAACAAAGAAATCTTTTTACTTCTTATCCGAGAAGAACAATTCTTGTAGTTGTGGATGAAAGTTAGATTTGTATTATATCTTTATATGTATAAGATAACTTCTTTAGAAACTATTGATTAATAAAAGGAACAGAAGTTAGAAACAGTTCAAACGCGTAATTGTATATAACTAGTTGTATAGTCTATAACAAGAGCTATATTTACAGAACATTATCATGTAGACAGATGGTAAATGAACATAAGGGAAATGCTCGCAATGGACCAAATTCCTATTTATTATGTTTAACGCATCTGCCTCCATATTAGCGCACTACCTAATCTTTTTGTTTTTCAAAAAAAGTGTTGTTTATTTTCCTGAATCACTCTTACTACTGTAGCACAATCTTTGCTGGAGGGACTCCCAGAACTGTCAAAAACGAAACTGATTTTAAAGCAATTTAAGGCAATTGTAAAATATTTAGCAAAATAGTTCTGTTCTGGGAAGCTAACTTCATGATAAATTGTCTCCTTATATTCAGGGCACAGCTGGTTACCGGCACGGCCGTTTAATCACCTCTATTTCAGTGGATGGGAATTAACAAGCAAATATAATAAGTTCGCCCTCCTTGTTCTATTAGATAATTGTATTACAAGTGCATTCTCTTGTTTGTCCACTTGAAGATTGTTGTTTATAAAAGAAAACAAAGCTCACGAAGACAGACAAATTCGCACTCTGTTAAGACAAAAGACACTGCTCCAATGACATTCAAATGAATCAGAAGGCGAGTAAGATGCGCAGGAATGCGGGTTACGGTAGCGAACAGAATAGATTCATATGCATTGTCCTATAGTTGAATTATATTTTTGTGAGATAGAAGTTAGAAACGCTGAATATAATGAATAATAATATAAAAACGTTACAATTTAATATAAACTAAAGTTATTAATGTTGTATTGATCTACAGTTATATAATCTCTACAAAGAGCTCGGGTTTCTGCTCTTTTTCGGCCGCTGCTCTACTTGCTACCGCGCTCGGAAACATAGCAGACTGTATGTAAAATCCTTTCAAAAACAAATTAAAGTTAAACATATTAGGAATAATATGATATATAACAATAACAGCTTATTGTTCCCGAATATATTCCGGAAGTAGCTACTTTTATCTTTTGTATCGAATATGTCACATCCCCATAAGACGCCGCTTCATTACTCCATGGGGGGTCTTGGCTTAAATGGTTTGCGGATCGCCGCTATCCGATACGGTAACTCTCTGTTTTTGTCTGTGTTCTAAACGGCCGTTGCGAGACCCAGATATATCCTGTTAAAAGGAATAAAAGACAGCTAACTGGAAGGAAGAAACGGTTTATGGCCAAAAACAAAAGGGGATTAGAATAAGTACGTTTAATAAGGAGGATTCATATCAATGAAATTATGATTAAAGGAAATTAATCTATAGTTAATTTCAAGAGAGTATTCTGATGTTTATCTCACGGTCTAGCCTAAACCTTTTAAAAAGTATCCGAGATTAAAGTACTAGAATATTAAACTACAATTATTTGTCTTGTATGTTTTCAATGACACTATACTTGCAGTGCTGGAAAAAGCCGGCCCCGGGGAAAGGCGTTTCTCAAATTCTCAGCCCTTAACTTGTGCTTCCAATGAACTCCATAAACTATACAGTAACATTGTTCCAGGTAATATAAACAAATTAAGAAAATAAATACTATAGAATGTAATCTAATGCCATAATATTCAATTAAACTATTAATTTAAAAGGTGTTAAATTGTTTAAATCGTCCTGTGTGGTCTGGGTTTTATTTTGGTTAAAACAGCGCGCAGAACAGGGCTAAACGTGACAAGAAATGAAGCCAAATAGGTCAAATAAATGACAAATTACGAGATTTTAGAAAAATACAAAAAGGAGATTTTACATATAAAAATATAAGGAATATGGAGTTATGAATAATACTTATGGATACTACGAATGCCCCTATTTATATAATTGTTGTGATATAAGTAAAATAATGATAATTTATTGGAAGACGAAGGCATAATGAACGAAATGAGTCCTAAAATGAATTGTAGAGGCTCAAGAAAAAACATACCGCTATATTTAACTAATTTTCACATAATAAATTAAGTATCAGACAAGTTTCAAGGAAATTTTGAAATAAGTTTCGCGTAATAACAACCACAAGTTCAACAAGTAAGTAATAAGTTCACAACCACAGTTCGCTGTTCGGCAACCTGCTAAACACCGGACAAAACAACCACAAACCTGCTAAACACCGGACAAAACAACCACAAACCTGCTAAACACCGGACAAAAACTGTTTTTTCTGTTTGGTCAAAATAACTTTCATTTCTTCGGTCAGTTACACCGGCATGTGGCAAAAGGCAAGCCCAGGTTGAATCGTTGTGAACAGACAGGAAAGATGGATTGGCAAGTAAATGGCAGATTTATGGCTAATATCAGAAAACGGACAGATTTATATAGAAAAGAAGCGAATCTAAGCGAAAATGATAAAACAGAGTGGGGGGTAAGCATACCGCGCACCCGAAAGGACAAGCAGTCGCCACAGATGGAGGCGCGGTGTTGGAAAATAGGGGTGGAAAGAAAATAGTTCAAGTCAAAAGATAAAATATTATAGGAGCTGCGGTGTTGAACGAAAATGAATGGAACACCTTTTAATATATTGAGAATCATAGCGGTTTATCTTTTACAATTAAATTAAATAGTATAAATAGTACTCTGGTCGATCGGATACCTGCAATTTTATCAGTGGATACCTGTAACGCTTGCCCGTAACTATATCCGGTCGGCCAGAGTAGAGAAGCTATGGGAAGCAGTAGAAACAAGGTTGTTAAACTTACAATATGAGTTTCAGTGTGAAATTTAGGATAAAAATTTTATTATTTTATCATAAAATAAGGGCTGTTTTGTAAATTCTAAATATTAAGATCTTATATTACATAAATACAAAAGTTCATCATAAAATAAAAGATTATATAATATTCGGTTGTTAATCTTAAGCGCGCTCTGCTGCAAATGTCTTTTTGATTGTGGTCAACAGTTGCTGTAAACGGAGAAGACTAGTTTTAGCCAAGAAATGGAAAAAGAGAAGGCATGTATGGGTTTTAATGAGTAAATAAAGATAGATTCAAAATATAATTATATAGTTTATTGCTAGAGTTATAGTTGTAGCACAGTATCCTAGAGAGATGCGGTGTTAAATAAAAATGAATCTACTTTTTGTAATTTTTATAAAACACCGCTGCCCACCTGGGCACTGCGTTTCTCGCTACGTACTATTTATACAAGTAATAACTATTAAACAGTCTCTTGAAAAGAGTTTACTTTATTTTGTAAAATATGGATAAAGAATACAAGAACTCTGTAAAACTTGCTTGAACCAGTTACTTCTTATAAAAAGAGTTAGATACAATTATATATAGTCTTTGGTTTCAGTCTAAAAACTCTTATAAAGTGCAATATTTTAATTAATTAGCCTATATTTTTGTTTACAAAGAATATAAAACAGAAGCTGTGCGTGTAAAACTAGTAATATTTGTATAGTTGTTGAATATATTTGTTATTTTGAAGTCTTTGCTGCGCGCGCGGATGCGCCTTAGGCTCGCGAGCGGAGGAGTGGACAGTCAGTCTCGCAACATTCAAAGGACTATTTGAACAAGAACTAAAGGACTGCGCAAACCATCACAAGCTGGTCTCGACTGGATTCTTCCGGAAGAACGGAGAGCATACCGTAATCACAATAACAACAGCGATTAGAGCATGACAAATGTCCCGAGTTGTGCGAGCTTAATGTTTGATTTTTAATCAGGAATGGGTATTTATTAGGCTAAAAAGTTTTATAATCAAAAGTTTGGAAGCAGACCTGTCTGGTCTGACTGTGCCCTTAAAGGAAAGTACTGGCACTAAATTGTATGCAGGTGCTAGGTTTCCAGCGAGGAATCCTGCCCTTTACGATACCGTGCTATAAACGAGCTACCTCAATATATTATTATAGTCTATCTCATGACCTAGGTTTCCAGGACGGTATAGCGAGCGGGTGCTTTAGCCTAGTGGTTAGAGCAGCGGTCTCTGAATCCGTGAGGATATGAGGCTGTGGGTTTGAGTCCCCGTAGCTGCAGAAGGCTTTGGAAACCAGCAGCTTATTTATCCCATGTTTCGTGCACCCGTAGACTGAATGTTAGAAAGGAGCCGTCTCTGCTTAGAAGATTCCCGAATGAATGGCCGAAACCCTGCGCCCAAGACAACTACAGTTATTGTGTGATATCTGTTATTACAGGGAATACATAACTTTTTTAAATATTTTTTTAATAACAATATAGCGAGCGGGGTGCAGTGTTATAAAACATGAATGTACTTTTGGAGAAAATGCACCACGTCGACCGATTTTGGATTCATTTTATATAACACAGCACCCCGCTCGTGATACCGCGCTGGAAAACTAGGTCTTGAGATGGACTATATTATATGGTTAATACTTATAAATAGTTCAAAATAGTATGCACACCTTGTTTGCGCTAGACGAATATTTCCTGACGTGTTCTCGGTGAAAGTGATAGTTTGATATTTGAAAGAAGTGACTTTGTTTGTCTGAGACGGCTGTCAGCAATGAGATTACGATTAGACCACATTTCGAGAGCCGAGATTCAAATATAGCGCGCTTCTTATGGTAAATAGGATAAATAGGGTAAGATGAGTTTTCTTTCACTTGGCTGATTTGATCTACCAACCTTACAAGACCAAAGAAGCGCGGTATTAATGAATAGAGAAAAATACTGTCAGATAAAAAACTAATCTATTAGGAAAATATATTTATTTACAGAGTAGACATTTCTTGTAGAATGTAACGTATTTTTATTCGATAGGAAGTATTATTATTTATTAAATTGAAATAAAGAAATAAAGAAAGTAGAATATCTTTCTTTCTTTATTCATTTTCGGCTAAAGTTCCGCGAATCTACCAACTCTATCCAGTAAACTAAAATCTTACGTATTTTGGGTGAATTTCAAGAACAAATTTTTGTTGCTGACTACGGTATCATCATTTCCGATGTGAGATTACCCAAAGAGGGGCCATTTTCAAACGAACCAGACGGTTACTGTAGCTTTCTATATCCTTTTTCAGCCTCATCATACAAAGGTTAACGGCAACACTGCGAGTTCAGGAGTACAAGACTGAAATTCAAGAACTCTGCAATTAATGTACTATTGTATGAAATGTATCTTAGATCATAAACTTTGTCATCTGTCTTACTTTGTACAAATATCTCTATAGTCTGATTCAAGATTATTATTCTTGAATAGAACTGTATAAAGAAACGACATTACATCCCTATAAATAAGATGTCTTTAAGAGACCTCATCTATCAACAGACAACTTCAAAAGGAAACGAAAAGAAGGAAATTAGATGAAGTTTAAAAAGTGTCGGTTCCGTCACTCACATTTCTATAACAGTTAGCTAATACTTAAGCATTAACATATTAAGAGAATCTCTGTAATTTATATTTATGTAATTAAGTTAAGTCTTAAATCTTAAGGCTCATTTGCTGATAAAATGCTAAAAACAGTAAAAACTACTCAATATAAACTATAGCTTATTGTTAAGTGTTTATGTGGAATAAGTTATTAGATAATAACAATTTACATCTTTATAACTAAAACATAAGCAGAAGAGTTTCTAATCCATATAATATAATAATGTTTTGAGGGCTGGAAAAGGGGGGCCAGCAATCTAAACAAATAAAGATTGTCTACTGAGGTAGACACTCATTTATGATTACTGTTTAACCTTACCAAAGACAGAAACGGCCTGTTGTATGTCCATTATACACGAAATAGCTTCGAACTACTTATTCTATTTCGATGTCCACTGAAGTTATTAACAAAGATTCTCTCAAAAAACAAAAGAGGAATTCCACTAATCATTTATACTAGCGTTGTTGGTTTTATTTATAATGCTTACACTAACCGTTGTTAATGATTCTATAAACAACATAATAGATCGCTAACATTACAGTAAGCTTATTTTAATAATGAAATATTACCGATATATACTAGACAACATTCCGTTAGCAAATTATTTCGTTAAGAAATAAATTCAAGGACTATTGAGATGCTGCTTAAATCTCTAGTTATTGGTGATAGAATGGGCCAAACAAATAACGCGGATAAACTGTAATAATATAATAATGTGTTTTCATTACATACTTCCATTAAAACTCTATTAAATTACGCATATCAATCGTTACAATAACTGTGGGTTACTGTAACCAGTCCTTTAGGCGGAAATCAACCCTGAATCAGGGCCAATGTCAGAATATACAAGTTTTAAATAAGTTTGCTGGCAGCCCATTGGTAAATCTTTCACAGCTTGGGCATTAGATAACTAACTTCTGTTAAACCGCATAATTTATTTCTGTTAAAACTTTCTATTCAAATGTGTACAAATATATTTAAGTTAGTTTAGATATCCCGTTTAAAAAAATTGAAGAAATAACTTAAAATGGCTACAATGGAAATAAACAAAGAAAGATCGTCGAGTGAAGGTTAGCTCAGTTTCGACCCCAAATGGGTTACTGTAACTAAGGAATAGGGAAAACCGGGTAGAGCAACGGGTTACTGTAGATGGGAATACATATCACAGATTACAGAAGGGAGTAAGAGATACTGCAACTCAAGAGGAAAGGCGGGTTACGGTAACTTAGGGGTGACAGTGGATTACGGTAACAAATAAGTTAATTAAGCATCTTCTGTACAGACAAATTAGTTCTCTGTGGTCGCTGCAATGAGTTTCTCTGGCAATTGTTTAGTAGAAGCTGTCTTGCGAGTAGAACTAGAAACATTGTATATATTTAAATAATAATAATAATGATAATAATAATTACGTGAACAAAAATAGAGAATCATATATTTATTATAATACTAGCAAACTAAGTAAAGACTACAATGTGTATGACTACCTTTCTTAAAAATGAACCTAAGAAAACCCGAAAATTTGAAATTATGACAATTTTCGTTGCGAGATTTTTAGAAACAGATGACAGTTTTATGCAATATGGGAATATGACGTAATAAGGCCTAATCTTTTATAATAGAATGTTTTATTTGTAATTTACGGTGTTTGATTTGATATCTTTCAAAAGGAATTCGTTGAAAAGGAAACCTATTGAAAAACGTAAGCAAAGTCGGGCCCGGCACAATAATAGATACGGGGTTTGTATAAAGTAAAGTGTGAATACAAACCATTATAGAACCTACTAATTACTCTTTTGTGATACAACTAACCTATAGAGAACATGCTGTGCTACTGCTGCCAAAAACAGGAACAAAACACAGAATTTGAAGATAGAAATCATAGCGAAGTTCTAAAAAGAAAGAATGTAGTAGAGTTAGTAGACTTCGGTGAGAAGTTCTGTCGAGTCAAACCATTTTAGTCGTCTCCGGGTAAGCACATACAAAGAATGCTTGTGGAGCATCCCCCCTACTAGATTCCGGGTGGATAATGAAAACTTTAACTGGATTGGAAATCCTATAATATCAGTAAACTTATACATTAATAAAATGTAAGCAATTACTGTGATAATGGATAATTGAAGCTCAGCTCGGCTAACCATCTTACCTGTAGAAGAATGAAGATGACAATAAGATTAAGAGGAATTCGGAACAGATTTATAGTTGTCGATCTTGTTTCCTCTGGTACATATTGACCGCGAAGACAGCCCATGGCCGGCCAGAAAATACCAACACAGACCTAGACAGTAAAAAGTTATATAGTTAGTAGTAGTGTGTTTTTGTGTTTCAGTCGGATTAAAGGATTCGCTTAGATTATTCCAGAATCCTAGCAAAACGAGTGAAACTTCTTGATGTGAGATTACGTCAGTTACATGAACAAATACACAAATTGTATAACTCAGTGAACATAATTATAAATTTTTCAGTCTTGTAGACATTGTTAATTACATAGGATTAATTATACTCTTTTATATTTGTTAATGGCTTACCTCAAACAGACAAAATGCTGCAAATACAAGAATAGCGCTAGTTGGAGCAACAATAGGAACGGCAAGACAGACAGCAGCTACCAGTAGAACATATCTAAAGAAACGGAGATTATAATAGAGAGATAAAGGTCGTAAACAGGCATCTGATACCCCAATACGGTTAGAGTTTAGCCAATTTGCATCTAAAATACCGCAAACGATTCGTTGGTCCGGAAAAGGTAATTTAAGCATTCAGTTTTGCTAAATTCATAAAAGTGATTATAATTTATATATGATGTATAAGATATAATTATGACTATTGGTTCACTCTACAAGCTTCAAGTGAATATTGCTTTTATTAGAATTCTTCTTTACCTCATAAAGTCCTCCGGTCTAGCTTTAGATGAGACAACCTTGAAGATAGAAGAACCAATCATGGTAGAGACCATAAAGGCAGCAAAGATGTAACCGTGCGGGATCGAGATACCCTCACCAGCGGCCTAAAATAAAAGTATTTATACAGAGTGCGAATAGGGTCGAGCAACTGTCTGATCTGCTGTTAATGTAATAAGTGTGGCATAAAGAACAATCGGCCCAGTCGGTCTATATATTAGTTTAAGGTGTTGGTAAGGCTTAGCAGTCCTTTAATACTTAACAAATATATTTTAAACTAACCAAAGTGAGTGCTGGAGTCCATTCTAGTACAAAAGTATACATGGAGCCTTCGAAGAGAGATTGAACTAGACCAAGACAGAGAACATTCACATCTGACAATATTTAATAAACATTAAAAAAACTCTATATTTAAATATATATCAAACAAAAAAGTGTAGTTTCTCTCTTAATTTGAGATATGAACAGTTGTGAATAGTTTAACACAACATAAATACAACTACTGACACTATATAAAACATAAAATGTTATTTTTCTATAGTTCTAAGAAGATTAGCTTAAAACTGTCAGACAGAATAATCTGATCAGACCTTTTTAATAATAATTTTCTCTTACCATTCTTAATGGTTCCAATAGCTTTTGAGAATGATTCTTGTACAGCAGCCTTTTCATTTCCATAGTTCTCAGGCCAAGTATTCATAACTACAATTGTCATTACTCCGAGAACAGTTAGAGCCAAGTCGAATGGAGCGCTAAATAAGACGGTTACTGTAATTAACATCCACATTTAAAGGACTGTTATTATCTATAACCTTTTAGACCCCAGAAGAATAAACCTAATAACTTAAATATCATAATCCTCGGTTCCGATTAGAACAAGCTGGGATAAATAGAACTAAATAGGCCATCGTTTAGATATTTCTTTTAAGAAAAGTAGCGTACTTAGTAAATATATGAACACGGCTTCGTCGTCATCTTTGTAATTTTCTATGCTTCTAATCTTATTATTATTATTATTATTATCAATCTTATTATTATTATTATTACTATTATTATTATTATTATTATTATTATTAGTTTCTAAACAATTGTATTCCCTATATGTCTATTTCTACCACCTATGTTCATAATTGTCCTTTCTCAGATAAATCTATCTGTGACCGTTCCTTTCTATAAAAAGTGCATTCTTATTCTGCAAAACCGCTAGATAATTTAACAGAAAACGAAAAAGAAGTGTAACCGAATCTAAGTGAAACTAAGAGTGTCAATTGATAACCAATAGATAATCAGTCATAACTGTTTGTAAAAAGAAAATATAATATCGCCGGTGTAAACTAAACTACTTTAGACTGAATGTCCTATATTGGTCAAAATACAAAATAAATACCAGCCGAACCACAATCCATATTGTTACCAGGAAGTTATTTTGTAAAACGTATGAACATAAAATTCATGGATGCAAACTACTAAAATACACTGGAATACCTATACGAATCATGTTTTACCGCGAATTATCTACACGACGATAATGTTTGCTATTATGACGACACATTTGTTTTTATTTCGCACTGTAATATTGTTACCTGGCTGTTTCGGATTATTCAATCAATGCCACCAATTTTGTTTTTATCAATAATATAACACTTAATTCGCATAAATTACATTTGTAAACGTTAAGTCCGTGTATTTTAGTACTCAAGTTATGAATTAAAACATCTTCCATAAAAGGTTTCACCCCCCCCCCCCCTTTCTGCATGCTAACATTTTACGGCTTCCTATATACAATCATCTCAAAAAATATCAAAATATCCAAATTCTAGTAAAACTTTTCCTCCGAATTTTATCGTGGTAAAAACCTAACCAACCCAAATTGACTATCCAAATCCATAAAACTTTGAGAAGACGGTAAAACTCACACAAATCCAAACATATCTGCGACCATTTGAGCGCCTACTCCGGACAGGATTGCTATTAGAGAGTTACCGAGAGCAGCATGAGAGAATACAGTACCAAGGAGACTCTCGGAGAAACCGCGCTACAATGATAATATCAGTGGCAAATAAGAATATAAGGAAATATGGATAAGTTCCAAAATAACTGAGATTCCAATATTATTATAATTATACTATAGCAAGAGGTTTCAGGCTCAAGTCTGCGAAGCCGTGTGCTATAGTTTCAAAGCTGTTGGTTCAATTAGGGCAGATATCTGCACTTATCGGATTTATCTTTATGGTTACCTGATTATGTTCATAGACGAGCCATGATTCAAATGCAGAGTACAGGATGCTAGTGGCTATTCCACCTAGGAATCTTCCCACCATAAGAACTTCCATAGAGTCAAAGTGTTTAGTGATACAGGCTCCGCCGTAAAGAATGCCATAGATAATGCAGTTGTTGCGACGACCACTGGAATAATTATGTTGTTTTAAAATATTCTATATCACAATTAGCGATTGAAAAACATAGGTCTAACAAGGATATAGATGAAACTAATCTCTTGAACAACTTACAATTTATCCGCAAATGATCCAACAACAGTACCGAAGAGAAGACTCGAGCCAAAACCGGCAATGAAGAGAATCTCAATCTGATGTTTAGTCATTCCATAGGATTCATAAAGAGCGTAGACATGAGGTCCTTGTAACCAATCTCCAGCTGAAAGCAAACACATTATTTAGATGCAGTTTTTCTTGTTCATATATTTCTTGCCCTAATTATTCAAGCATATCTTTTCAATTTAGCAATATTAGATATTCATCTTTGTTTCGTTCCATTCCGATCTAATTCTCCGCGTCGCTTTGGAAGCTATACACGACCCTGATACGAAAATAAGATCTACTTTAGAGTAATAAACTATTTAAACAGTTTATTTTGTAAAAAGGAAACTGCCAGTACTCGGCAAAATTCATGCAAACGCATTTTAAATATAGATTAAATATGACTTTATCGGGTCATCTGAGTAAACATAGTACAATCCTTTGTCAAAATGATCATTATATTCAAAGATCAATATAATGCATATGTACTTTTTGATCATTCTCATAAACGTTTCAATCGTTCTTATCACAACGTTCAATAACATTAAACTGATGATAGGACAACCGGGAAACCGCATCATTTTATTATTTGTTTTTAGTTTATGGCGAAGTTATATTCCGGATTTAATATAAATGTAACTACCTCAAAAAGGTCAAGGTTGTCGCGACTACTTTAACCAAATTTAAGTTGTTAGTTCAATAATGCGAGAATATTACTACCAAACAACTGATAGTAATGTTGACTATTGGCCCCATTTTGATTGTCCCCTCATTCAACGAAAAAAGCGCTCTATTATTGTCACTATTCGTTATTGTTTGAAAAGCGTCGCCAAGCAGGATTCGATAAAATCTGAATCGCTAAAATCCAGAACATGGCTGGACTCTAAGATCTACGGGATAAGTTGAAGTAGGGAACACAAAGAACACAAATGTACACAAATTCGGCTAAGACCTCTTTTCGAGTTTAATAATAATGATGATGATGTAAAATTTGCTCACCGACTGCCATAAGGTAGACCGTTAGGTAACTCCGTTGAAAAGCTTTGAACGCCGGATCTTCATTTGACTCTGATCGACTTCTAGTGTAGAAATATAGCAGGGCACATGCGGCAGAAAGCCCATAGAAGGCGGTAACAAACATTATAATTATAATGAATGACAAGAGTTACTTCTGCACCGACTGAATAAAAGAAGAGGTACCTGTATGAAACAGTCTCTCCCGACAATACACGCAGCTGGCTTGCTAGGCTCCGCCTCCTTCACACAACAACCACTAGGCGAATCCACGTTGCAACCAACCCTTATTAGCCAGTCGAATATATGTGCCTCAAAACAAACGAAAAAAGAACAAATAATTTATTTATTAATTCAAAGAAGCATGATAATGCAATAACGATATTTTAGAAAAAGATGAACTACAGATATTAAATGTTTGAAATGGTACGGAAGTCTCCATGAAAACTTAAGAGCTATCACGAAACAATGGAAAAAGTATAAAACAGTCATAAGGAAAGGAACATGAAGATAATACAAATTTAGGATACCTAGCACTGAGACCATAGTATATACACGTCAAAAATGTAACAAATAAAAACTGCGACGACTTAATTATCGTCTTCTGCGCATATCCAGTAACTCTGAAAAGGTTATTCATTAAACCTTAAAAATATAGGTAACCAACTAGTTTACTGCATGCTGCTGCCATCATATAATAGTGTGGATTCCATTTCGTTATTCGTACACATCCTCCATGCTCGGTAGGTAAATCCACTACTTTCCTGCCTAAAAGAAACTAGATAGATATTTGACCACCATATGCTTACCAGTTTCAGTTGACCAACAGAAGAGTCTACCATCGCTAGAGCCGCACCATACAAATTGAGAGTCAGGTGTGAATGTTGCTTCAAGTGGTTCTTTCTAACAATGAATAAAAATGATTTAACTGAATTTATAAAAATACAACCTTATCGTTTCTATGATCACTGAGAATATGTTTTACGCTTCCATTAAAAGCATCCACCAGCCTTAATAATGGTCTTGTCATATAACAACTATTAGAATAACAACTCACTTGAGTTCGTTGCTGTTGGTGTTGATTAAAATCATTTTTCCACAAGTTGAAAACTCTAGCCCAGTCCATTCCACATTTTTGTTCGGACCATCAATTTTGAACGTTGTGAAAGGACCCTTAACAATTGGTATAATGTTTTAGATCAATATTCATTACCTTATCGAATGATCGCAAATCATACAGCTTTAGAGAATCATTTCCTATTCCAGCGGCAAATATAATGCCTTCTGGATCAAAAGCAGCGATCGCTCTTCCTTGAACTTGCATCAAACCCTCAAATAACGAAGTCATTTCCACGAATATTTCTTACACTACCTGGCAATTCTGCGACTTCAAATCCCATAAGCGAATGGTTTTATCCATTGAGTCAGATAAAAACATGTCATCGCGACATGCTAAGACAAGTAACCCTGATATCAAATGATAATTGCTGTATAAAGAAAAGTAAACCTACGCTTTGGTATGTCCAGGGAAATATCGTATATATTTGTTGTCATGTAGTGAAAGATAGCGAACAGTATCTAAAAAATTAATTAGAAGAATTGCAGCATACGACAAACCATCGACTTTCGTAGAAGTATGCAGAGCAGTGCTGTTAGCATGTGTGTAGCGAATCAGACCAACCCCATACTTCTTACTGTTAACTTGCTGAAACATTTTGATAGTTAACAAATACTTTTGTGCACCTCACCACTCCTTTATCCCTAGTACCACTTTGAAGATTGTAGACAACTATGCTATCATCATTGCTCGAAGTAATCATTGCAGTTCCCTCGCTGTTGTAGTCGATACAGTTAATTTGATGATGATTCTCATTGAAAAGCTTAGCGCACTGCATGCGCATCATTCCTCGTTCCGTTATTTTCATATCTGGAAAGGAGTCTAGTTAATATTTATCATCAAACTAAGAGCTTGGCTTAGGTATGGAGATAGGTTAACATTTAGCACACTTATTTTTACATTCCAACTACACGAGACACTTTTTTTATATAAATATTTTACATGTACACATGAATCTTGTGGAAAATATATTTCTTATTGCAGAAACTCGATCACCGATTGGGATATTTTACAAAAATATCGCAGTTTACAAAATTTGGAAGCGAGCCAATAAAAATAAGATACGCAAAAAGGCGGGGCAAAAAAGGCGGGGCCAAAAAAGTCGCCAGCGTCGACCATCGCCAAATTTGAATTTTATGCGTCTGCGTACTTTTTACTTCTATTTTAATAAATATTATTTTAATACCAACAATTAGTTCTATTTTTATAGACATTTGCCATGGATGAACACCATCCTGATGATGGCGTCGACGAGATCGCGATGGGCGATTATATACCTGTCGAAGGTGAAGATATTAAGGTATTATTTTTGTTAGAGTTTTTCTAGTGTTAATGTTTACAGGTAGACTCGGAAATTCCTCTACATTACGAAATGGAACAAGAATATGACGGCGGCAACGTAATGAAGCCTGTCGTGAGTGAGCCGTTGCGATGGAACAAAGTGATCAACAGTCAAGGATCTACTCCGCGGTACCATTTGTTTATTAATAAACATGCTTTTTTTTGCAGTCCCCGCCACGGGCATCGAGCTGTCGCCATACGCGAGCTAATGCTCGTCTTTGGAGGTGGCAACGAAGGAATAGTCGATGAATTGCACGTTTACAATACATGTGAGATCCTGCAAATTGATGAAAAGTCATATTCTCTTTCTAGTAACAAATCAGTGGTTCATTCCGTCGGTGCGAGGTGATATCCCTTCGGGAAGTGCTGCCTTCGGCATGATATGCAAGGGATTTGAGGTTTACACATTTGGAGGAATGATCGAATATGGCCGGTAATGTTCAGCATTTTCATTAACCTTATTAAGTAATTAACAGATATTCCAATGATTTGTACCACCTACAAACTGCTCGTTGGGAATGGAAAAAGTTGCGCCCTAGAGCGCCGAAATCTGGCTTGCCGCCGCCATGTCCCAGGTTAGGACATACGTTCTGCGTTGATGAGCAACAGGTTGCTTATATTTGTGATAATATATTCATGAACTAATTTTTAGATATGCTATATCTTTGGTGGATTAGGCAATATGTCCACAGATTTGAAGAACAATATTCCCAAATATCTCGACGACCTCTACATTCTTGACCTTAAGGCGCCTTCGAATGATCTTCAATGGGAAATGCCCTCGGTTTGCTATTTCTTCATATATCTGAGAAATCCTCTTTCAGATAGGCGGGCGATTACCCTGTGGTCGAGAGTCACACTCGGCAGTCATTCACGAATCAACAAATGGTCAGCGCAATATGATAGTTTTCGGAGGAATGAATGGTGATCGACTCGGTGACTTGTGGTTCCTCAATCTCGATACACTCACCTGGTCTGAAGTGGTGGTAAATGGCTTATATATGGCGTTGTAAAAATTGTATCCTTAGGCTGCTGGTATTCCTCCATTGCCTCGCTCCCTTCACACGGCTAATGTTATTGGTAATCGCATGTTAGTATATGGTGGTTGGGTATGTCGAACACTAATTGTCAAAGTAACTTTTTTTTAGGTTCCACTTCAGGCGGATTCCGGTTCAGATGAAAATGCTGTCGACAAAGAGTGGAAATGTACCCACACACTTGCTATACTGAACATAGATGATCTAGTTTGGGAACAGACTGACAGCGGCTACGATGGAGGTTTGTGTATATTCAATAGTTGTTTCTGAATATCCGCAACTGGTATATGTTACCTGAAGTAAAATCTTAAATCGCTGGATGGTTCTTAGTTGCACCATTGTTCTTTTTTAGTCAAACATGAAGTTCCACGTGCTCGTGCAGGACATTCTGCTGTCGTTGTTAATAAGCGCATGTGGGTGTGGTCAGGTAGAGATGGATACAGAAAAGCATGGAATAATCAGGTTTCTTTATGGATTTTTCCTCTTTTACAACTGCTCATTTAGGTTTGCTGCAAAGATATGTGGTTTTTGGAAACGCATGTTGCTGACATGGTTGATAAGGTGCAGTTAATCAGGGCCCAAACCGCAGCACTGGAGGTAATACTTTTTGTGACAATAGCATCATTGATATTTTCTTAAAGATCACTTGGACTGATGTGTCGAATGCAGAAGGATATCTTGTTCAACTGCAGAAACAGGAGACCAAGGATAAGGAAGAGAGTGAGTAATTTGCAGTGATTTCTTATTCAATGACAATGGAAATATCGCCTTCGATTTTAGAAATTACGAAAAGCTAATAACATAATTTAGCGTCGCGTTTGGCTGCTGGTAAAAATGCTCCCAGAGTGCTCCCTAGACCTGGAACTATCAGTGGATCTCCACAAGTCATGAAGGTGTGAAAATTCTGAGTTACATGGGTATTTTTCAATTGCAGGTTGTCAGAGCCGCAGGATCTGGTGGCACTCCGCAGGTTCTTCGCGTTGTGAAGCAGACCGGTGCGCCAAATATGAAACCAGGGACGAAAACTATCATTATCACCAAAGGGGCTAATGGAGCCACACAACAGAAGTATGTCTCATGTTACATTATTTATTTATTCCATATATAGCCTGTATCAATAGCTAGGTTTCCAGCGCGGTGTTATAGTAACCCCCTTTTGTAAAATTTGCACACTCGCGCACGGCCTTCGAAATTCACAAAAAATTGCGGATCACCCTTGTGTGATGATTCAAAAAAGTTTTTTCGGAACCCTCCCCCACCCCCCCCTTTTGTCAAAAATGTGACGCCGACTCACATTGACACGGCCGCTCGTGATACCGCGCTGGAAACCTAGGTCTTCAGATACACTATAGTTAGTAATGGGTGTAAATAAATGAGAGAGTATACTAATTTACTTCCAGGTTGGTCTATACCCCAGAGCGTACCAAGCAACAGTCAATTTCTGAAGGTTCTAATGTCATGGCCTCAAGTGGAACCACTTATGCAACACCGGTTTCGAATAATGACGAATCTGCACTACCACAAAACTTGTTTGATGAAGGAGTTGCTGACGAGTCTGCAAAGGATCCACATAGTGAAAGCAGCGTTAGTTAATTGTAAAGAATCTCCTTTATCAATTTATATAGAGAGGTTTATCTGGCTCTGAAGGAAGTTCAAGAGAAGTGGATTCTAAAAATTATGATGACCAGACTCCTTCCACCAGTCTAAATTCACAGACTTCTTTGTCGGAGAGCAATCAGTCACTAAACACAAGTCAAGAAGTTCAAAAATCGGAACAAGATGAATGGTGCGATGTTGGTGTAATCAAGGGAAATAAATGTGTAATTTCTCATTATTTCCTTCCAAGTGGAACATCGCTGGAGGCACAATACGGTGTAAGTGTCAACTTGTTCAGTGAGGCTAGTATGTTGTTTTAGGATGAGATTGGGTTGACTCTGAATGCTTGTGATGCTTCCTTTCAGCCGCGAGCTGTATTGGAACCAGGGGCTTCTTATAAAATACGCGTAGCTGGTCTCAATCACGTAGGACGCGGAAGTTGGTCAGAGATTGTGACGTTTAAGGTATTTATTTGATATGTATATCTGTTTATGGCTAAATTTTAGACATGTCTTCCTGGTTTCCCTGGCGCTCCCTCATCAATTAAGATTACTAAAGGACATGACGGAGCACACGTACAATGGGAGCCTCCACAAAATACTGCTGGTATATTTAGTATGGCCTTCGTGTTTAGTTCTCTACTTAAGGTCGCATTTCTGAATACAGTGTGTATCTAGCTGTTCGTAGCACAACCGGCAATGATAATCAGCTAGCCTTCATGAGGTAACCATATTATAATTGATTAAATATGATGGAGTACGTTTAGAGTGTATGCCGGTCCTGATGCACAATGTACTGTTCATCAAAGCAATTTGAGCAATGCCTTTGTTGATACCACGTCCAAACCGGCCATCATTTTCAGAATTGCTGCAAAGAATGAAAAGGTATGAGATCTATCGAGTGAAGTTATATTTTGTTGCAACTTTTAGGGTTATGGACCTGCGACTCAAGTGAGATGGTTGCAAGAACAAGGACATAGGGCTCCACCGCCCCAGGCAAGATATCCAGTGGGGAGTACACTGCACACTTCCGGTGGTCAGGCACATGGCCCCTCACAAAACTATCACTATGGACAGTATACCGCAGTGAAGCGGCCACGAATGGATTAATCTTGTGTTTAAATTGTTATTTTTTCATTGCCATGTTTTTTGCCTTGTCGCATGCTTATATTATTGTTGCTTCATTGGAAGATATTACTAGTGTGCATTTCAAATGTTATAATTAATAACGATAATAAATTTTCAAGCTCGGCTGACTAGACACGTTTCTCATTATTTGTCTTCTTTTCTGGCTTAGAACAAGCCGAACCTTCCGGTGTTGTGCCGTCGCATAGCGTAGTAGTGTGGTCTTCTTGAAGCGCTTTCACGAATCTCCCTACCTAGAGACTTGCAGTTGAGTCGTTGAAACTGATGCACTGCTCTTTTCATGTTCTAGGAATGTTAATCGTTTCTCTTTAGTAATTCGTTTGACTAACCTTTTCCTTTTTCCACGGTAACACCAAATTGGCCGTTAGAAAGCCGTTGTCTGCCTTATTAGCCATGACTATAAAGCGTTCTTCCTCGCTCGGGTTAATGCCGCAGGGACAATCGGTAGAGTCAAGGGAGAGGCGAATTTCTTAGCAATGTGTATTTTTATTATGTTTATTGGTTAATATATTACCTGTCTCGGCTACATTTCTTCTTCTATCCAAGCCTAAGACAGCCCAGACATTCTGGGAGCTTATCCCAGAATGTCTGGGCTGTCTTAGGCTTGGACTTATAAA
>JAQGAV010001000.1:0-24578 GCA_034691345.1 Phasmarhabditis papillosa | reverse complement strand
CAGAGAAATAGAAGAGAGCGCAGAGACAAGCGCTGATGAAAGGTGCCTATTGCGCCACGGAAGAACATTCAGTACAATGTAAAAAGTTAATTTGAACCTGGGAAAATCAATAAAAGAGTTATATTTATATTTCATCTTCAGGTGGTTCTGTCATCTTAGAAATGCTCGCTTCAGAGAAGGTTTTGCCTATTTCTCCAGATTCATCCCATGAAGCTACTTTCGGAGTCGGCTAGTAGCAGCAGAAATAAATCGAGAAGTGGTGTCAACCCCGCGCTGGTAGTTTATTCAGTAAGTTTCTAATTGCAAATGTGTTTTCATTGATTTTCAAAATGATTTTTTTTTTCAAATGATTTTCAAAGACAGATGTAAAAAACAGTATTTTTTATGAGCAGCACCCTCTCGTAAGATAACAAAAATTGTGAGGGACGAATCAGATGAATGCGTTTTGTTATCAGTAGAACCCTTATGTACAATCGTACAATTGTACTGACAATTAAAGAAGAAAATAATATTAGAAAACCATTTATATATTTGTCTTTTTAGATGAAACGTTTCCCCAGTCCTGAACCTTCTAAAACAATCAGAAGTACTGAAATAAGCCCGTTGTTTGAGAAGAAAGGAGAAATGTTGTAAAGTATATGTATTTTCAATTAGGCTCCACATTTGGTTTTGACCCTGAACCAGCGATGTGCGGAACTCCATTTTTCGAAAATTGCGGAACGCGGATGCGGATTGCGGAATTCAGCACATCGCTGCTATGAACCGTGAAATTAAGTTCCAATGTATTGTGAATCTGAACATTTGGAACTAATCGTAAGCATATTGATCTGATTTTATAAGTTAATAACAATTACATTCTTCTGTTTGGTTAATTCTACTATAATTCCCATGAGGTTCTATCAGTTTGTTTTATAATTGATTATTCGTAAGTGGTTTATCCATGATTCCGGTTTTAACCCTAAAATAAATATATTCGTGCATTAACACAGCGGATACGGAGCATTTCGGGTGTGCTAAAAGTCTCGGTATTCGATAAAAACTTCAGCCCGTGTGCCCCTCTCGTATTTACAAACCTGTATTGTACGTAGTTCTAATACTATTAGCCTTTCTTTATTTGACCAACTACAATTATATATAAATCGATGATTATCATAAAACGGGACATGATCTCAAGAATAGAATACATTTGTAATAAACTCGTTATATTGTCACATTTACTGCATAATAAATATTTCTAAATTATTGCTGTTCAAAAGTTGATGTCAATGAAATCAAATTTTCGGCTTTCGAGAATATTTTCATCAGTTTTAGAGCATTGACTAGTTTTTAAAATATGATATGATATCTGACTAAGCATACCATATGTACCAGTTGCCAGTTTGTGTTTATATTCGTTAAGTGCGGAATTTTTTGCTTCATTGATTAGTTTTTATTGAAATAACACATCTGATCATTGTGTGCGGAAACTCCAGTGTATTTCCCTCCAACTGTTGAAGGATTTTAGAATGATACCCAATGGATAAGAAAAGAATTGGAGGCCGCCAACCGACACAATGGGCCGATGACCTGATCAAGCTCACTAACAACTCTGGAAGAATTGTAGTAACCACAATTGCAAGAAATGAACCGAGCGAATATAAGAAAATGATCACCCAACGCATATGAAATCTCATGTGATATTGCGATTATTGGAATAAATTATTGTAATGTATTGTATTGTTGAAGGACTGTAAGGTTGAGCCTCACAACGAGCGAAGCCGCAACGCGTACGCAACGCGCAGCATTCAAACCATTGCGTTATCCAAGTACGTCAGTGTATGTCGAACAGTTGCTTATAGTTATTTTTTTATTGTATTCTATATATTTTATGTGATCGTGCGTAATTGTAATTGTTTCTAAATTAACCTTGCTAAATTTACTAGATCTGCGAACACTCTTCTTATATAATATAGTGTAGATACCGCCTATAAATGCTAGGTTGTCTGATTTCAAGACTTCTTAATTATTTGATAGTGAACATTGTTAGGAGACGCTGCGTTAGTGAACGTTAGCGAGAACATTTAAAACAGCTCAAAGCTGTTGAAAAGATGCGTTTGTGCAATTTTTGCTTTTGTTTTCATTTTTTTGTTTGTTTTATACTTCACTCTGTTTATAGGCTATTATATTATTTTCAGTTCAATCAAAATGGGTACTTCCGAACCACCTGCTAAACGTGTTCGTTTTATGGATAGGTAGGCTTTTTTAATTTAGAAAAAGATGAAACTTTTATTTATCATTTCAGTGAGGTTGCTATCGACTTCTCACATGCATCTACTCATCATGATAGAGTTCTTCTGGTCGCTGGACAAAAGTTTCATGTAATTTCGTCGGTAGGTTTTTTTTATAAATCAATTCGAAAGATTATTTCATTCATGAGTAGCATATATAAAAAAGTTTTTTTACTGAGACGCTCGTTACCCAACAAATATATAGTTTTTTTCAGCTTCTTTCTCAATTCTCCGAGTACTTCAACGCTCTTTTCAACTCGAATTTCAAGGAGAAAAATGAAGAAACGATTGAATTGAAAGATATTACTGCAGAAGACTTTGGACACTTTCTAAAGGCTTTGTATCCTACGAGATTGCAAGTTACAGGTAAGAGACCTGAATGGTTTAAGATTTGTAGAATGTAATCTATTATTAGGTTTACTCATTTATTTGAAATTAATAACTTTTGATTTTACGTTGTAGTAACCAAATAACTGTCTACTTTATAGAAGATCCTTATTTTAAAATATTTCCATTTGTGATGGTATAGTTTCACATATGACTTTGATTTTGTACAATTGATTATACTGAAACAACTAATCAGTAATATTATCTATAAATCACCATATTCTTTCCTATATTATAAGTGTAAACTTTTAGTTGAAAATCTAGCTGGTCTAGTGCAGTTGGCTATTCAATTCCTTTGTCCTATAGTATGGGGTCTATGTCTACAGTTTCTAAAGAATAAAGAAGACCGTAACAAGTTCTCACCTGGTGAATTGTTGCAATGGTCTGAAGGGAGTGATTCACAGGAGCTTAAGGTAAGAAATGTGGGCACTAGTTACGATGATCCACATGTTAAACCCAAAGGAAGGGACATTACTGAGGGGAAATTCCACTTTCTGGACATTTTACTCTGCCGTATCATGGATGACGAACAGCATAGAGCCTACCTGGATTGATTCAAACTTTTAAAATGTGGATCATCGTTACTAAGGCCGAAGTTTGTTTATGAAGTAAACAAAGAAACTTATAATAATAGTTCACTGGGTACTGAAGCCTGACCCGCTGTATTTTGATCAACTATTATTTGTTTGTTCCACTTTTTTATAGAGCTTGTATGTAGAAGAAGTTCTAAATACATTCATTTTATACTAATTCGCTTAATTATATCTTTTAGACACTGATCGAAGAAGATCTCATTGAAAAGAACATCGTTGGTCGCACACTAACCATAAGTGGTGTAGAGGTTATAGAATTTAGGAAACTAGCTCTGAAATGCAATCCAGACAAATTGAAGGTAATTAGTATTTACTTGCTTCCATTTGAGAAGAAAAAGTTGAATTTAAATAATATTATACTATTTTGAAATTTTTATAGTCTTCTTCAAAACTATAGTGTATATAGGCCGTGGAGTAACTTTATTCGAAGTTTGCGTATTTACAAATTACGAAGAGAAATTTTGACATGTTTCTGTCCATTGGACCTTAACAAATACTTATAGTCGAATTCAAAACGAATAACGGATTGTAGAAAATATTTGCAAACCAAAAGCAATTGCGTAGAAGCAGTTTTGGCTTGAAATTTATTTTGTATGCTTCGTTATTCGTTTTGAATCCGACTATAATAGATACTGTTACAATATTATAATAGAATAAAGGTTCATATTACAGGAGTTGTTAGAAGAATTCATCTTCAAAGATCCTCAGAGAGAAACACAGCATAGCGTAGTACATCTTCTATACTATTCTGAGAAATATGATCTTTCAAAAGTCCGAGTAAGTTATTTACATTTTTTTACTGTCTTCTATAATTTCATAGTTTTATACGATTAACTGATACAGAGGTTAATTTGTGGTTGCGGGATCGGTGTTCTGATTTTGTTGCCTAATGAAATACACTATAAAATATGATCTTCTATTCTGTCATTAAATATTTTTATTATAGTTGGTCAATCAATATCATTATTATTAAAATAGAGTTGTTTGTTAGTATAACATTAATTCTTTTAGAAATATCTCGATGACTGGTTTTGTGGTACACCTTTTGGCGATCCAGGCAAAGTTCATATGGCCTTTTTGTATCTAAAAATCTGTAGATTGCCAGAATTTGAGGTGGGAGTTAACAATTTTTCCGTTTAAACAATATTATATCATTGGTAGTATATTATATATATACTAGGTTTATTAAATTTATACAAACTATTATAGGTAAAGATCTTCGAGTATATGTTACAATATTAACGAAGACAAGAAGTTTCCACCGCTCGAACCAGCGAATTACTGGGGGATTAAGCAATCGAAAGTAGGTTAATTTTTGTGCATTTGGAAATATATTGATTAATAATATCTTATTTTCAATGATTTCATCTTTTGTTTCGAAATGTTTACGCTATTCTTTTCACAAATTGTGTTTATATCTGCGAGAGCTTTTGAAGTATGTAAACTTGTCTATTTTCAGAACTTGGCAATTGATTATCTTCGCAAAATGTATGCAAGAATTGACAAAACCCAAGTAGTTGTAGGAAATTTTCTACAAATTGCATCGCAATACAATATTCTTCAGTTGCAGGTTTGTTCACTAAACTTGTGTTAATATATAAATAAGTGTTGTATATAAAAAACAATTTATCCTATAAAGTTGATAATAATAATTCTTCAGAAAGACGTCGAGGTTAATTTGGTTAATGACTTCAACAACAAAAATGGACTGAAATATATGAACTTGGCTGTAAAGTACAATCTAGAGGAATTAAAGGTTTGTTACTGATAATGCTGGCCCGGCCCGGAAATTTCAAAAATTCTCAAAATATTTATTAAAAATGAGTATTTTCACTAATATGGTCGGCGCGTTCCCGTTAAAACTGTCGTCGGCTAATGCACTTTCGATCGACTGCGGACATTTGCCTCCCATTTGTATTAGAGCGCATTTACCGCTATAAAAAGGGGCACGATAGAGCCGTTTAGGCACCCAGAAGCATAGTCAGGCTTAGTACTGGGAAGCAAAACAATATCCAAAATTAAAGTATTTTATCCAGGATTGAAAGTATTCAAAAAGCAGACACATTTTTACTTTACTTGTGATTATTTTAAGTACATAAATAGTTGTAAAATATATGAAAACATTACAAAATTAATAATTTTATTTCTATTCTAGAACTTGATCGCTGCCTATCTTACTCGCATTAACTCGTCTGAACTCAGTGAAGAAGATCAGCAAATTATTCTAAATGCCACCCCCGAAGTTAAGGATTTCTTTTTGCGCAATCTATTAAAACGCTGAATTTGTTAATTAGAAGTTTTTGCTAGAAGATACATGTTATATTGTTATTATTATTACTTTGTTAACCTTTAAAATAAGTTGTTCGTTATTGAATAAAGGTTTTGTTGTTAACTATCTGTTTTCCAAATCTGTCAACTTTTATAACACGTCCGTTGTGGTCTAGTGGTTAGCATTTCCGGCTCATACCCGCAACGCCCGGGTTCGATTTCCGGCCACGGAATTTGTTTTTGGTTATTTTGGTAACATTTGTATATACATTGTTTAGTTGTTGGCTAGAAGAAAATATTTAGATGAACATAAATTATATAATTTCCCAGCGCGTAGGCTATGTTCAGAAACGTGCACGACCAGATAAATAGACACTGGTCATGACGATTTGCGGAGAGGGATTCAGGGAAGGCACGACGTCTACTTCGTAGACGAAGAGAGAAAACAAAATGGAAGCACACAACAACCTTTCCCTTAGTTGATGAGCGGTGGTTCAGTGGTATAGATTAACTTCGAGGACAAGAATATACAACAATGATTCAGCCAATCACAAGACAAGACTGCCAGGGTTCACTTTCGAACTCTCTTTCCTAACCGAATTCGGCCAACGTACGAATATAACCATAAGCAACTAATGGTATAGAACAAATAGATTTATTAATAACATACGCCTACGGATATAACGATTACAGAATTCCTTGCAAAGCGATTTCGGAGAGAGGCAGTGAACCGTCGAGATGAAAGGCAGCGGTTTGATGGTAGCGACATCTTGGAACAGCAACGTAGAGGCAGCAACTAGTAAACCATAAACTGCATGTGGCTTCATTTATTGTGCCAGATATAATTACTATGTTTTGATCTTAGCTTTTATCCTTTTCTATTCAAGCTACAAAATGATATACTTTCGCTATCTGGTATTTCGCTACTAGTGTATCATTTTTTTTTCTCTTACAGCAGTACTGTTCGTCTCGTTCAATGGACTACTAAGAATACTGGAAAAATAGTAGCGAAAGAGCACCAACACAACCTCCTTTCTGGGTGTATAGCATGAGAAGTGAATTAAAACAGCCTTTTGCCACTATGTATTTCGTAACCTAGCGCCGTGAATGTTCATGGCCGCGCGTTTGAAACTGATATTTTTGGCGTTTCAGAACATTCCCGACCACAACAAGTCAACCTTAAAAGTGTTCAAACATGGTCAAACTCTATAGTACAAGTGAATATGCGTTACAATCTAACATTGCTTAGCTAGCTAGTTTACAATTGCCGTAGTTCCAAGTTTTTGATACTATTGTTTTAACGGAGTAAAAGGAAGTGTTTGTTTACATACTTGGGATTTTCAGGCCCGCAAGTTTCCTTTTCGCATTAAATGTATTATTCATTTCCTTTCAAACATGATGAAACATTGGGTTCTGTCGTCGTTCTAGTAACATAATGGGATTTTCAGGCCTTTCTGCTGCTCTTTCTGATACTTTTGCCAGCTGGGAACCATTCTATGTGCTTTTGATCGGGATTTTAAGGCACGCGATCGCATCGCCGACTTCAGAAACACTATTTTCCACTTGGGATGGTCTAGTTAGAGTAAAACAGCTCGCACATGCTTCGCGCAGTGGTCAACTAATCACTTCATGGGTACTTGTTTTAATTCTAGGATAAGAGTTATAATAAGACGTAGGCGTTTCTCATCAAATAAACACCTTCACAAACAAGCAATATCAGACTTCAGTGCGGAACTCTAATTTTCGAAAATTGGGGAACGCGGAATGCAAAATGCGGAATGCAAAATGCGGAATGCGGAAAAATTCCGCACTTGGAAAATAAATATATGCGGAAATAAATATATTCGTGCATTAACACAGCGGATACGGAGCATTTCGTGGCTCAAGTCTCGGTATTCGATAAAATGTTAAGCCCGTGTGCCCCTCTCGTCTTTACAAACCTTTATTTTACGTAGTTCTATCACTATTAGCCGTTCTTTATTTGACCAACTACAATTAATTACATATAAATAGATTATTATCTTAAAACGGGATATGATCTCAAGAATATCATATATTTATAATAAACTCGTTATATTGTCACATTTACTGCATAATAAATATTTAAAAAGTGTTGGCGTTCAGAAATTGATGTCAGTGAACTGGAATTTCTATCTTTTGATAATATTTTCATACAGTTTTACATAACTGAATAAGCATACCATAATTAGCAGTTGCCATTGTGTTATCGGATCCTAACACATTAATATTCAAATTTTGCTTTAATGTTGCTTTTTTTGCTTTATTTGAAAATTTGCAAAGCTTAGGTTAGTTTTGTTTAAATAACAAATATGATCACTGTGTGCGGGAACTCCATTGTGCAAATGTTGAAGACTGTGGCGAAGTTCTCACAACGAGCGAAGCCGCAACGCGTACGCAATGCTATATTTACGGGTTTTTGAAGGTTGGAAGCGAATAACAGAGTACTAGCAAACAGGGTTGTACTGAATAGGTTATTTTATATTCTGGGATTGATTTTCTCTTAAAATTAATGCGAATGAAGATCATTTCGAGTCATTTTGAGTCACAAAAGTGTCATATCGGGTCACAATATCGACATGATTGTAGTTAGTAAGCTGGTGTATAGGCCTGCGGCGCCGGCTAGTAAGGGGGGCTTATTGTTGCTACTGGGCCAGCTATATTGTGGAATTTACTGCAAAGTAAATATTTCCAAATTACTGGTGTTCATAAGTTGATGTCACGGAACTGAAATTTTTGGCTTTTGGGAATATGTTCATACAATTTTATGTAGAAATGCATACATACAATAAGTAGCAGTTGACAGTTTGTGTTTATATTCGTTAACAGCGTAATTGTTGGCTTTATATATTAGTTTTGTTTAAATAACAAACATAATCATCGTGTGCGGGAAACTCCAGTGTATTTCCCTGCAAGTGTTGAAGGACTAGCGAGTTGGGTCTCGCAACGAGCGAAGCCGCAACGCGTACGCAACGCACAGCATTCAAGCCATTGCATTAACCAAGAACGTCAGTGTATGTCGAACAGTTGCTTATAGTTATTTTTTATTGTATTATATATATCTTGTATGATCGTGTTATTACGTAATTGTAATTATTTATATAAAACCTTCCTTAATTTACTAGATCTGTGTACACTCTTCTTATATAATATAGTGTAGCTACTGCCTAAAATGCTAGGTTGTCTGATTTCAAAACTTTTTAATTACTTGATATTGAACATTGTTAGGAGACGCTGCGTTAGTAAACCTTAGCGAGTATATTTAAAAAAGCTCAAAGCTGTTGAAAAGATGCGTTTGTGCAATTTTTGCTAGTTTTTGTCTCTGTTTTCATTTTTTTAAACTTTACTTCACTCTGTTTATGAGCTACTGTATTATTTTCAGTTCAATCAAAATGGGTACTTCCGAAAAACCTGATAAACGTGTTCGTTTTATGGATAGGTAGGCGTATTTAATTGTTGAAAAGATGAAACTATATTTTTGCATGATTCATATCATTATTAATTTTTAATTTATTTCAGTGAGGTGACCATCGACTTCTCAGATGAAACTACTCATCATGATAGAGTTCTTCTGGTTGCTGGACAAAAGTTTCATGTAATTTCGTCGGTAGGTTTTTTTATAAATCAACTCGGAGGATTATTTCATTCATTATATGGGTAGCATTATAAAATTGTTTTTTTACTGAAATGCTCGTTCCCCAACAATTTTATAGTTATTTTCAGCTTCTTTCTCAATTCTCGGAGTTCTTCCAAGCTCTTTTCAACTCGAATTTCAAAGAGAAAAATGAAGAAACGATTGAATTGAAGGATATTACATCAGATGACTTTGACAACTTTATAAGGGCTTTGTATCCTATCAGATTCAAAGTTGCAGGTGAGAGAATCATATGTATTTAAGATTTGTAAAACTTAAGATACTTTTAAGTTTATTATATTTTTTTAAATTAGCAACTTGTGATTTCTACGTTGTAGTAATCAAATAACTCGCTCTACTTTGTAGAAGATCCTTATGATGTAATGTTTAAGGTGAAAATCTTGCTGGTATAATGCAGTTGTCAATTCGATTTCTATGTCCTACAGTGTGGAGACTATGTCTGGAGTTTCTGAAGAATAAGGACGAATTTAACAAGTTCTCACCAAGAGAATTATTGCAATGGTCAGAAGGGAGTGATTCACAGGAGCTTAAGGTAAGAAATGTGGGCACTAGTTACGATGATCAATATGTTAAACTTTTAACTACATTTTAAAAGTTTAAACCAAAGCAGACAAAATAGCGTGGAAATTCCGAGACTAACGGGTTTCTCTCTGTTGTTCGTCGTCAGGCCCCCCGCGGGATCCACCCTCCTCCCCAAAGGAAGGGACGTTACTGAGGGGAAATTCCACTTTCTGGACAATTTATCCTTCCGTATCATGGACGAAGAACAGCATAGAGCCTGCCTGGATTGATTCAAACTTTTAAAATGTGGATCATCGTTACTAGTGCCGAAGTTTGCTTATGAAGTGAACAGATCAATTTATTATAATATTTCACTGGATACGGAAGACTGAGCCACTGTATTTTGATCAACTATTGTTTGTTTGCTCCAATTTTTTTATACATATAAACATTTTATACATAAAAGTTATAAACAAGAAGTTTATAACTTTATACCAATTTGCTTAATTATATCTTTTAGACACTGATCGAAGAAGATCTCATTGAAAAGAAATTCTTGGATTGCACAAGTCTTGCAGGCTTTCAACAAGAAGTGAAAACAATTTTATTTTGGTCTTCGAACTACAGTGCAGACACATTGAAGGTAAAACTCAAAATTCGAAGGGAAATGTTGACAGGGTTCTTTCCATTGAATTTGAGCAAATACATGATAGATACTGCTATAATATTATAATATAATAAATGTTTATATTGCAGGATTTGTTAGAAAAATTCATCTTCAAAGATCCTCAGAGAAAAACACACTATTGTTTAGTGGATCTTCTATACTATTCTGAGAAATATGATCTTTCGAAAGTCCGAGTAAGTTTTTGTAATTGTTTTACTGTATACTTAATTTAATAGTTATATTCGATTAGCTGATACATAGCTTAATTTATGGTTATGGGATCGGTATACTTATTTTGTTGCCTAACGAAATACATAACAAAATGTAGTCTGCTATTCTGTCATTAAATATTATTATTATTATAGTCCAAGCTTTATCTTTTTTATTAAAATGGAGTTGCTTCTTAGTATAACATTAATACTTTTAGAAAATTCTGGATGACTTCTTTTGTGGTATACCTTTTGACGGTCCATGCCAAGTTCATAGGGCCTTATTGGTTCGAAAAATCTGCAGATTGCCTATATGTGAGGTGGGAGTTACTATTTTTTCGTTTAGAACAATATTATATCTTCACATTATATATATACTAGGTTTATTAAATTTATACAAACTATTATAGGTAAAGTTCTTCGAGTATATGTTACAACTTGTTAACAATATTAACGAAGACAAGAAGTTTCCACCGCTCGAACCAGTGAACTACCGTGCTCAGCTATATAAAGTAGGTTAAAACATGTGCATACGATGAAAAATATCATAATATCCATGTTTCAATGGTTTCATCTTTTGAAAATTACCGATGGCTGTGGAACATCATGATCTATTTCAGTAATTACGATTTTCATCAACAAGAAATATTAAAATAAGAACACATTTCAATCTTTCAGAAATTGGCTGTAGACTATCTTCGCAAAATGTATAAGAAAATTGACAAAACCCAAGTAGTTGTAGGAAATTTTCTACAAATTGCCTTGCAATACAATGTTCTTCAGTTAAAGGTTTGTTCAGTAAACTAGTGTTAATATATAAATAAGTTTTGTATTTAAAAACATTTTATGCAATAAAATTGATAATAATACTTGTTACAATAACAATTCTTCAGAAAGACGTCGAGGCTAAGTTGGTTAATCACTTCCTCAACAAAAAGGGACTGAAATATGTGAACTTGGCTGTAAAGTACAATCTACAGGAATTAAAGGTTTGTTACTGCTAATGCTGAAAAGATTCTGACGGTATCAAAACTAATACACTTTCGATGGACTGAGGGCCTTGCCTCCCATTTATATTACAGCGTTTTTACCGCTAAAGTGAAAACATAAAAATGGGCTCGATATCATAGTGCCGATTCAGGCTGTGTATACTATTTATTAGAAAGTAAAGTATTTTAACCAGGATTGAAAGTATTCAAAAAGCAGACACATTTTTACTTTACTTGTGATTATTTGAAGTACATAAATAGTTATAAAATATCTAAAAACATTACAAAATTAATAATTATATTTCTATTCTAGAACTTCATCTCCGACTATCTTACTCGCACTGAGCTCAGTGAAGAAGATCAGCAAATTATTCTAAATGCCACCCCCGAAGTTAAGGATTTCGTTTTGCGCAATCTGTTCAAACGCTTAAGTTGTTAATTAGAAGTTTTTGTTAGGAGATACATGTTATTTGTTGATGTTATTACGTTGTTTACCTTGAAAACAATTTGAATTAAAAGTTATTCAATAAATGTTTTGTTGTTAACAATCCGTCGTAGTCTAGTAGTTATGATTTGCGGCTCTCACGCGCAAGGACCGGGTTCGTTTGCCGGCTAAGTAGTTCACGTCGCTCCGCATAAGATCGGTTTTATATTGTTCGGGTTATTCTTTCTTATATTTATAAAAAATTTGTTAGGATCGGGGAAACTTGTATACGGTTTAGTAGCGTTTTGCCACAGAGAGAGCCAAGACACTTTCGCTATCGTCAACGGCAAGCTTTCTGCCACTGAACTCTTCATTGGCGTAGTGTTCGCGAGGTAAATCGTTTGGGTCCGTTTGAGGAGCCAAAATATATTTATTTCGCCGAATAAATATGATGATATAGTGTAACTATCTAAAGTAAAATATAAACTTTATTAAATTTTTACAAATCTGTTTTCCGGAATAATATTTGTTTTCCGGGTGCCTAAGGCTAATATCTGTGTTTCAAATGTAAAATATAGTCTTAATGATAGACGTGATACTAGGAATACTGCAAACATATGACTGTTTTCTATATTTTTCCATGCACTGAAATAAAAATAAAACTAATTTAAAATAGAAAACTTTTATTTCCATATTTATTAAATTAAATATATAACAGAATACATTGAGCGATAGAGATCATACAATATGTACATAAAATGAGATCAAAGCAAGAAGGTAAAAAACAATTATGTATAAATATATGTGAAGCTAACTGATTTCAAACTTTCAAAAATTCTTGAAATTCTCAGAAAGAAGCTCATTTTAACTTTCAAACATTGAAAACAGACTTATAATAAAATTAACAAAGTGGAAGGAACATACCGGTAGTGTATAAGATATTTGGAGATCTTCAAATGACAAGACTTAATGAGATGTCTTATTATATTTAAAAATAAAATAAGTTAATAAATAAATACTATTGATTTTTGTTAATTCAATTATCGATTGAAAGTAGTACCGGCTCTTTGTCGTCTAGACGTTGTATATGTATAATAAGCGTCTTCGGTTTCGTCCTGACTACTTTTAAATCGTGGTAGAGTGCCCATATTTCCTGAACATAGTTATTTAGATTGGTTGGAAAGAGTCTAAGTTTTTATGTTTTCATTCCTTATGAATTAAGTTATAAAATATATAGTAAGATTCAAAGGTAATAATGGAGTGTTATTCGCGTATTTATAGGCTTTTGAACGTGGCAAATTGCCTGCGCGTACGTTGCAAGTGCAATTGTGTACGGTAAGAATGTGCCACGAATTGGCGCAGTGTTAGCAAAAGGATTCAGATGAAACCCAGATTCTTTAGACTCCGTTATTATACTTGAATTTGACTATAATTTCAAGCAATTTCTCAAAATACAGTAGCCGTAGTATACAGGAAAACAGGTCTTACATACTTAGGGTATAGTTTTACTTGATTATTGGTTTTAGAGTAAAAACTACTATTATATTGACTGGTTAAAATGTTTAGTAAATACTTTTCTAACACTAAAAAAGCGGAATAAAAGAGACGAAAAGTTAATCGATAAATGTGATCAATTAATAAGAACCTACCGTATACATGTCCTATTCCCTCATTTAGGATCTTCTCTGCGGGACTAAGAATGCTATTTGCAATAGGATTGTCTCTACTGTCTCTTCTATCTATCTGATATTCTCTGCCTACTTCTCCATAATCTCGTTTCTGACTCTTTATTGGAGTACTAGTTAGGTAAGGATCCGAGGGAATCAGCTCGGGCAGCCAGTCGTCTAAATATGATAAGTAAAAATAGGAATATAATATGCATGTAATCTATTTTGGAAGCCTAAGAACAGTATTTTTTGAAACATTTCCGACCCGAAATCTGAAAGATCTAGCAGATTTTAACTAGTTTAGTGCCCGAAATAGATTTATAAAAATGATTTCCTGTAGTTTTTTATCCCCGATCTTATACTGTCCGAATATTGTACCCAAATGCAACGCGGCCTGTTCTGGCTTTATTTCTGCTTACCATTCCTTTCTAAGAGCGGGCTTTGTACTGCGGCTGCATCCAACATTGACTGGCTCATCTCATGTCGACCACCGTCGACCCAAAGAGAGGTATCTTTGCGAGAAGGACCCTAAAAGGTAAATACTAAAATACATATAGTTTTCTAATGATATATCGCGCATCTGGTTTCATGACTGTGACGCAATGGTCCGCGAAAAATGTGGCTCACTTTTGAGAATGTCGGGAGTAACTGTTATTAAACTTACCAAAGATGGGCAAACACTCCATATAAGAATAGCTAGAGCTGCCACTACCAAAACAACATTTGTTATTAATTCCTGCATGGGGGAAGGTCCTACAACCATTGGGAGGAATAGTCCGGTTACTGTAGCTGCCAGGGTTACTAAGGTCTAAAAAGGGTATTCAGTGTGAGTATTGTGACAACTTCTTCAGGTTTTCTTTATAGCTGGCTGAAATACGTGTTTTGTAAAGATTTATAGTCTGTATCAAGAGCTAGGTTTTCGGCGCGGTATCTTGCAGAGCAGCGGTGTTGAGTTAAAGTCAATATTCTCTTAAAAATGACTCCATGCTCCGCAAGATGCTGAGCTGAAAAACTAGCCTCTTATACAGACTATACAAAAGCAATTTTCACTAAAAGTCATCTTCTTGATCATTCTTCAGTACATTTAAAGTACAAAAAGCAGAAATAAAAGACAATTGGTTATTTGAATCGTTTCAATTGCTTCTTTTTGTATTTCCTTTAGACGATTTCAATAATAAAGAGGCTGTGTTAAAAAATTTATTTTTGTATGAGCCTGTTTTGCAGGCAGAACGCAAGCAACCTGCGAATGCTTTAAAGCCAACGTTACAGTTGCTAGGACCGCGCGCGAACTTTGCCGGCAGGTACCGCGAGAAGGAATACGAAGGAAGGACCGCGGCCTCTTTACTCTTGGAGAAGACTATACTAACCAATATAAGATGCTGAACCAACGCCTTTCTCAGGTTGAACTTGACCACATATACATCATATTGTTTGTTTATAGAAATAAGAAGACATGTGGCCGAAGAATAGAACGATAACTGAAAATAGACATGAATCATCTACTTTTGCACATGTAGTCGAAGGACAAACGATATGCAAGTTCAAGGTTTGAGTGCTCAATTAACAACGCGCAAAATGGTTATATTCACTGATATTAATTAATGGTTTCAGAAAAATAAGTTAGGTGTGGTTTTGTACATTGAATCATTGACTAGTCCGCGTTTTCGCTATCGCACCGTATACCTTTGCATAAGACTTTGCCGCCGACTATACAGTAGAAGTGTTTATTTGCGCTCTTTTCAGTTTGAACATGTGTTCGCTGGTCTGTCCATAGTTTATAAGAAGACATATTATTCAAACCTTTGAGTAAATGAAATCAAGTGGCAATTTCATTCGAAATAACCCGTGATTCTAAAGTTAGCGTATAAAACTCCAGCGCGTTAAATTTTTCTATTTTATTTTCTTTTTCTTTAACTTTGTTTAGAATGTGTCGGGTCCGGGCAGGATCCAACTTTTTCGGCCCCTGTCTTGTCTTAGTTTAACCCCGAACTTTTCTGCAGTGATCAATCGATTAAAATATATTATGTAATTATTCCTAAGACCTACCAATAAAAACAGTCCAATTGGCATAATTAGAATCCAGAAGAGCCATCCGTGAGGTTGAATTGTGCATTGTGAGGCGTAAATGAAGGAGACGCAAGAAATGAGACAAGGCAGAACAAGACCGATTAGAAGGCAAATGGTACAACTGAAAGAATGGATTTAATATTTAAAAAGTATCTTCTAGGATAATTTAAACAATAAGTTGCAGGTTTGATTTTTTTCAGGAAACCCGACCATGCAAGGACTACAAATTATTGACTTTTAACATAAAACTGATAAAAGGGCGTTTTTTGCAGCAACAAAAAGTCTATTTGTTGTTCGATATCCACCATCTTACTAGAGATAACTAGAGATCTTTTCAAATCGTAGTTTAATCAGTAATTGATTGAGTTTCACTCAGTATTCTTCTATTTTTAGAATTGCTTTATTTATAATTCTTATTTTACCTCGAGTTAGTATTTTCATCTGCAATCATTCTATATATATGTAATGAATAAAGGAATAACCATGCAAATGGGGCTATTGTTGTGAATGTAACCATTGCATTTCGAACAGGACAAAATACCTAAATGATATATAATTATAGTCCATTACAAGAACAAAGACTCATTTTTGTATGAGCCTGTTTCGCCAGCAGAATGCCAGCAATCTGCGAATGCTTTACAGCCAACGTTGCAGTTGCCAGGACCGCGCGCGGTCTTTGCCGGTAGGTGCGGTGGAGTTAATCGAAAATATACGCAGGGACCACGCCCTCTTTATGAATTCGGACTATTTCCTAAAACTGGTGAAGTTTTATTAATTAATACAGCACAATGTAACCAAAATAAATCTGTGATAGACTATCTTTTTCATTACTTACAGAAAAAATGGTAAAGAGAAATTATTGAAAACTACATTAATATAACCAAAAGACCAAGATTAATTAAAAACTGTAAAGAATTTCCCAAAGAGGAACTTCTATACACTTGTGGCATTGGAAAGCAAGACCTCCTTCCACATTTCACAAATTTTGGGCTACTCACTTCATTAACAGCAATTCTATGTATAAAATACATATCAGCAATGCTGACTGCAAAGGTAAGAATAAATCCTAATCGAACTAGTTGAGTTCTAATTCCTTTTCTAGCTAAAGTAGCTATAAAAGCAGCTACACATAGAAGGAGCGAGATAATTGCCAAGACCGGTGACGATAGTGATGGGGAATGCGATAGACGGATCTAAATGGGTTCAGGTAAACAATTAGTCATATTATTTATATATATAGTTTAGTAGCTACTATTTTAGTAAACTTGGAAAGTATTATGCATTGTGTATTATTATAGATAGTATGTTAACTTGCACCCTAGTTCCCAGTGAGAACTACATAAACGTTTAGTTCACTATTCATGAAAACAACTATATTCTGTTAAAGAAATAAGTAGCATTTCAGGAATAAAGTAAGAGCTACTAATCAATAAGTTGAATTTTTTTAAAATAATAATAATATTCTATTTTTATTAATAAACTTACAAAATGTGACTTATCGCTCTTAACCAATAGAGTGTACACTCCACTTTTGCTGAATTGACAGGTAGCATGGCTTAGATTCAATCCAACTAGAGTAGCATGGGTTGTTGACCAAGTTGCATGTTCGTGCTGTAAATATTATATAATATTGTATTTTATTCGAGTAACTGTAAAGTTTATAAAATTTCGTATAGTAAAATAGCTAGTTTTCGAAAACTACAAATCGTTAGAAAAGCTTGCAAAGAAATGGTCCAACGGGATTCGGAAAATCAGCCGACTCAGATCGGTATAGAATAAGAACAGAAATGTTTAAGCTTTTCCAGTTAATAAAAAGGCCTCATTTTCAAAACGCCTTTTTGGAGCATTCCCTTGTTAGGTTTCAGAATCTACTAATTTCAGTAAATCTATTTTTGTTTTGTAAACTTACATGTAACATAACACATTCGGGATATTTCCATCCATTCTCATCAGTTAGACTGAATTCCACAATTATAGGATGGGTGGTATTGGCATAGACCATGACTACGGGAGTCTCGCAGCGAAGGCAACGGGGTTTGGAGAGGATATTGTAGAACACCTAAAAATAAATTAGATTTATTTTAAAAATGGTTTTGGTTCTAAAGCAATTTAAAACTAAATGTTTTACCCCTTGTAATAAAAAGAACCATTATTTTAGTCTAGACTTACCACTTGAGCTTCTGCCACACTGATATCGACAGTAGATTCCTTCTGAACTGGTCGAGTGTCCAAAAAGTTGTTAAACTTTGGCAAATGATTCGAAAAGTCCAGACGGTCCACAGAAAACACTGAAACAGATCAACTTTGAGGTAAAAAAAGAAAGATCAAAAGATCCAGTTCACGAAAAGATTAGAAAACATTTCAAAACTATGTAAGATTTTTAAATGCTAACCAAAATTTTCATACAAGCTACAAAAAACGGAAGTATCTTTAGTGATTGAGAGAACGCTAACATTTAGTTAGCTTTGGTGTCAACTACAAGAAGAAAACAAAAATAGTCTAGCATCATTTTATTTGCATTTGTGTTTTCTGGAAATCAATCTATAAAATAGCTTACTGGCATCTTCCGAAATCACCGCAAACGGTTCCAGGAACTTCGCCCTTTCATGGACCTCCAGCACAGCTTTTCCATAATCCGACAAACTGCGTAATAGATTCAAATAATCAATCGGCGCTTCATTTGCGAGCATTTGTACGGTAGAGGTGGCAAGTGTCTCGGTGAAGGCGGTGTCACGCATATGTTGGCGAGCTTTAGGAGATATCCTGCAACAATTAGGGTTACTGTAGTTCGAAAAGTAAAAAACTGAGACTTTCAGAAAACAGAAGTGGCGAAAACAAAATCGTCAAAAACGGAACTCTCTTGCACTGAACATTTTTGCAATCGCCTTGAAAAGTTTTGTTTTTACAGGTTCATGGAATCCCAGAAAGTTGTAATATCCCACTGTAAAATAGAACAAACCCTTTCAAATCCTTATAATTAGCAATCTTGTATTGATTTAACGGAGTAATTCCTTAATTTTACTTGAAAATGATTTTTTCAGTTTGTTGATGTGGCGTGGTGGCCCAATGGTTTGAAGCTGCGCCTAATAGGCTAGAGGTCATTGATTTGAATCCCCTCGAAGAAAGAATTCTTGCAAATTTGTTCTGATTCGCCGTCATCACTCCCTGGGTGCTGTGCGATGTAGAACCGCCTCCTATGGTTCCCTCGTCTCACTTCTTCACTACTAACATCTGTGATCTCGTGTTTCGTAAAAACAAATAAACAAACTTTAAGCTTTAAACTTTGAGAGTATTTTTGACCTATCTGTTTTTGAACACTTACTTCAGCTGGTTGTCTATAATTCGTTCTGCTGCCGATCTTGCTATTTGTAGATTTCTGCCCCGAATTATACGATCCCTATGAGTTGCATTGTGGAGAAGTGCGAGAAGTTCAGTCGAATCGAGGGCATCGAACTAAAACCAGTTGGTGTTATAGTAATATTCAAGAAAGAAGAAGCCGTGTCGTCTGCCTATTTTTATGAAAACGTTGCGTATTTAGCAAACTTTAATGGCAAATGTGTTGCCAAACTGGCCCGTAAATTTGTAACATGGTCCTTTACTTTTGAATTGGATTATATTTTCATAGCAAACATTCCAGGTTACTCAATAAGTTGCGAAAGAATAGAATAGATTCCGAAATGTGCCTAGCTTGTTCATAATCAGGCTAACATATACTGTGTATTTAACACAAAATGTCTTTAGGAATTTTCGAAAGCGGGATACTTGGTGGACGAAGTTAGACTTCTTTTTCTGAAAATGAGGGACCAGAATGTGGCGGAACTCCTTCAGGGCGAGTACCCTATGACACAATTGGTTCGCTTCTTGTCGGCACCGCCAAGGCCGACAATTCGGAAGCAAACCCAAAATGTGTCATATTAATCTTTATTATTAGCTAATATTTTCGGATGAATAATTGGAAATAAAATCAGCCGCTGAAGGACACCTTCGGGTGCAACGTATCTCGGATGGGAATTGCACGCGAGCGAGAGAGGCGAGATCAGCGCAAATAGCAGAAGAGACGCAGGCACATCCGAAAGCGACGGTTAAAAAGGGAATTCATACTAAAAAGAGGAGCTACTATGATTATAGTCCATACCAAGAGCAATGTTTTTAGTGCTATCCTGAGAACAGAGGGGATTTGTAAAAATGACTGAAAAAAATACTAAACTGAAAAGTTTCTTATACCACGCGTTTTTAAGAGAAGAATATTGGTAATCAAGTATTCAAATTCCTATTTAAACTATACCTTATTAACCATAATTGCGTATTCTTGTTTTGTGCAATTCCACGAGTTCACCGTTTGCCATTTTCCTTCTGACGAGCATTGTCGCGTTGCTAGACCACTTTCGGTGCCCTTACATGAAGAACGCGATAGACCACCTATAAAGAATATATACTTTAAACATTCTTGGTTGATCATTTAGTTACGAGCCATAGGCTTACAAAATAATTCTGTATATCCTATAGTTGAACTGTCTCTTAAAACGTTGTTATGTTTGAATCTTTTGCAATACTTTTAAAACTGTCAAAATATTATAACTGTTAAATTCGAATATTATTAAAAGTATTTTAAATAGTGTTCATTGTAAGTAAGTCTGTAATATTTTAAATGATCCTCACCTTTAACAGTGGTCGGCCATTGAATTCCTTCTTCAATCTGTGATGGGCAACGGTCTCTAATCACAATACATTTTTGCGATTTTGGCTCAAGAACCTGCAAAATAGCAATGAATTTGTATAATACAGATTTCTCCGTGAGGTATAGTCTATAACAAACAAAAGACCGCTGAGCGTGGTGGTATACGTAGGCTTCCGCAACTGAGTACTTGTCTTTTTCAAGACATGATACAAAAATAAAACCTGTAGGATGATATTTTTCTGACATCAAACGAAAATTGCGCATCAAACCGAAAGAGCGATTTTACAAATCTTACACAACACCGCGCACTGCGGTCTTCTTTTGTTATGGACAATAGCAATATCAATAGAAAACAGAAACGACCGGCTGGGGTGGAATCCTAATCGCCGCTTCGGGAAAAATACACCACAGGTCAAATTTTGTACACAACTAACTTGATAGACATTTTTTATTCCCATAATTTATTGTCCAGTATCCGAGAGTAAAATACCCCAATTTGAGCAAAAACCGAGGCTCGGTTTAAAAACAATGGTCAGGATCTTATAGAGTACGGACAGTTTTACAGTAAACCTAAAAAGGGTGGGAACCAACCGGCCCAGTGGGCCCGGAACGGCATGTTTTCAAAATTTTTCTTTTTTTCCGGCTTGTAAAAACTCTCACCAAGACTGGTCGGCTAAATTTCCACTCGTGCCCCTACTAACCTGATTATCCATTCTGCATCTGTCGCACCTCCTTCCTACAGCATCACCACTGCATTTACATTGTCCGTCTGAGGAACATTGCAGTGAACTAGCACCGAATCCGCACTCGCAAGAAACACAACTAGAAGATACGGGAGAGAAGAAATGGAACTTCTAAAGCAAGTATTATTAATAATTGTATAATTATATGAACTATTCGAGCTTATTTGATATTCATAACTTGGATTAACGCTAATTTTGAAATAACAGCATTCAAAACTAAAAGATTGAATCCAGGGCTGTGAATTTGACAGGCTGGCCAGGCCGGGTCGGGTCGGGCCGAAAATTTGAGAAATGGCCGGCTTTTTCAAAAGTTAGGGTTTCAAGTCTCATGAGGTGTGCTTTGTCCGACCGGCGGGCCCACCCCTGAGGCATATATAATAATCTGGGCATCCTAATGGTCTTGAAATTGTTAGAAACTAGTATACGCCTGTATTTATTTTTAACCTCCTACCTGGCACTTGCATTCTCCAGTATTAGCATCACACTGTTCCAGCAGTCCCTTTTCAGTCTGACAACTACACTTTTGGCAGTTTGGATACTTGCCCCACCAACCGGCCGGACAGATCTGCTGAGCGGCTACTCGATCACAGTTGCGACCGCTTAGTCCTGTAAATAAGGATTTACTTTTAAGTCATACTTTTACATACTTTTTTGACTTATAAAAACTGCTGGTCTTCCACGCTGTGATTCTTGAAGATTAACATTGATTAAAACTTGGGCATTTAAAAAAACTTAATGATCAGTCAAACCTTTTTTTCTTAATAAGCTTTGAAGATTGGATATGTTTCTTGTTTATCAAGTATATAAGATGTTTAGTAACTAACCACTTGTACATTGACATTCATAACCGTGTGTGGAATTTGTGACTTGACAATATCCATCAGAACCACAAATACCCTTAAGATAACAGACCGGCATACAAGTGTCACCAACGAAACCTGGAAATCAAGGTTAAGTATATATGTTCATATAAGATAGCACACTAAACTATTATTCGAGTTGCGATTGAATGGATTTGAATGTTGAAACGTTATTATCCCTACGCATAAACAAGATAAGTTATTGGGCATTTCAAAAACACTTATTTTATGTACTTATGTTGAAAACAAAACACTGTTTTCCTTTACGGTTTAATACGCCTGAACTTAAGTTAAACTTTACTTATTAGTTTACCAATTTTTATTATGTTTCAATTATTATTATTATTTCAATTTCAATTATTATGTTACCTTTATGGCAGTGGCACTTATGTCTGTCCCAATCTCTCAGACATTTTGACTCTTGTGGGCAGACACCGTGAAGAGAGCAACGGTTTTGTACAACACAGCCATTACGGATCTAAACAAAATGTTATATGAGCTACGAAAACTTGTTGTTATACTGAATAATATAGTCGGATTCAAAAGAAATAATGGAGTGTAAAAAATTATTTACAAGCCAAACACAATGGCGTACAAGCAGTTTTGGCTTGAAATTTTTTTTCTACACTCCATTATTCATCCTGAATAAGACTATAGTTCTATGTATATATAGATTAGGTAATACATTTAGTTGAGGGTTTTCGGGTAATTCATAGCCTGTATCTAGAGCAAACTATCTTGGAGGGAGACAGTGCTAGTATAAAAATAAATGTACTTTTCCAGAAAGGCTCCCAATTCAATGACTTTTCATCTATTTTAATAACATCGCTGCTTTCCGGGAAACCTAGGTCTTGGACGGACATTGGATTTGCTTGTTTACATATTTACCTTACTAAAGTATTCTCTAACCTTTCCTTTTTCCTTAATATTCATTTCTTTTCCATTTATTTCGACTCCTCTAAGACATCCTTCGAACCGAGAAGGATGCCCAGTTGATGGGGCCAATCCCGTGTATACAGAATCCAGTTGCATATCGAATAGAGAAGTTCTCAGTGTCTGAAATATTCCAGATTACTAGGTAATTGTCCACTGTTATATTCTGCAGTATTGCATGACCGCTTGGCGCAATGGTAGCGCGTTCGACTCCAGATCGAAAGGTTGGGGTTCGATCCGCTCAGTGGTCAAAACTTTTGCAAATTTTAGTGCAGATAGAAAAGTATGAATAAATAAAATTACCATTGCATAAAGTCCGTCAATGGTTGTAATAACTTCTTCTTCGTTGAATGAAACATCCACTCGGGACCATTGACCTGATTCGAATTCAGGAGCTGAGATAATTTCTGTCATGGGACCGATGGATACTCGGAATAGACCATCGTCAAGCTAAAACATTTACTTTACATACTCCTTTAAGGTCGTTATGAAATTCTGGGAAATATAGTCTCTATTGTGAGCTGTGACTTTAGCGCAGTATGCTGGGGAGCTGCGGTGTTGGATAAAAATGAATTTAATTTTGAAGGACATGGCTCTCAATCCACCGGTATTCCCTTCATTTTTATATAACACCTCTTCTCTCCAGGATACTGCGCTGTTAACCTAACTCTTGATAAAGACTATAATTTTGGATATACCATCGATTGAGCGTGTTTATATAGTCAGATTCAAAAGTAATGAGACCATGTATGCGCCGCGCGATATCAGCAGACTGCAAACTTGCTTTCGCTCTGTCTTACTCAGACAAAATATTGCAACACTCCTGCTTATAAACACGGCATTATTAATTTGTTCTAGTACTTTTGAATTTGACTATACCAAGCTCCTGTTTCTGTTCGTTTCATCGTTAACGTTATGAGCACGGCATCTTTTCAAGTTTTGGCAAACATTAGTTAGTGCCTGACCCCCAGTTGAATTAAAACATTTCAATTCTTTTCCACCAGCTCTACTTTAATAAATTAGTCTGCATTTGAATTTACGAGCCTTCGCTACGAGTAATTGCAACCCATAAAAGTATAAAAGGCGCTTTTGGGAGAACGCAGTGCCAGTCACTTATTTTGAATTACCTTCAGTTACGGGCAATAAAAAACGGGGTAGAATGGCCTAGTGGTTAGAGCAGCGGACTGGGAATCCGCGTGGAAGTTAGGTTCATTAGTTCGATTCTGTTGGTTCCAGTTAGTTTTTAAAAAAGAATAATAACAAAGACTTTTGCATAATTCAAATTTCAACGTAACCAAACGCAAATTTTTAGTTGTTAAATATGACCATTAAGTGTTCCTAATTTCCTACCTCCAGGCGATAAAACATATTCCTATTATCAAATTCGGCCACGATAACTTGCGTATCTGTACGCGATGTTCTAAATTCTAGCGATAGTCCAAATGGTACTGTAGTAGTGTCGGGTACGAATGTTACAAAGGACTCATCATCGTATAGGGATATTGATCGGGAAGAGGCGATTGAGGCTGAAAACATTATTTGTTTTATTGAAAAGAGAAACGAGATTAAAAGAAACTAAATCATTTTCGAGAAAGCTCATAAATTATTTAGACAACTATATTTTCAGTGAATAGGTCTATGTTCATATTTCC
>JAQGAV010000999.1:0-24589 GCA_034691345.1 Phasmarhabditis papillosa | reverse complement strand
CAGGTGCTGTGCAATGGAGTCCTGGCTCCCTATGGTCCCTTCGTCTCACTTCATCCTCCAAATATCTGTGATCTCGTTTTTCATAAAATATGAATAAACAAACTTTAAAGCAATTGTCTCAACATTAGACCAACAATTCCCCAATACCCTTTTTATCGAAATCGACGGATATGCCGGCTTTTTTCCGAAGTTAGCTGATTGATACATGACATTACAACACGTAATAATAAATGGACTCACAATTGAGAAGTTAGAGAAGACGAGCTAGAAGAGAGAGGGCAGACACAATTAGAGTAATTAGCAAAAGAATAACATTTGGAGGAAATAAATATTTGCCAGAGAGAATGAGCACATTTTAGTTAGGATACGAAATCACATAAAAATGGAATACTCAGACTACTCTTCGGGACGGGCCGAAAATTTATGCAGTGTCTCGACGTCCGGCCAGTACGAAAATTGGTTGGGCCGGTAAATGACAACTTTTGAGTAGTCTGATCATATTCTCCTAGTTTTGCAGATCCAATTTATTCTGTTGTGGCCTTAGTGAAAACCCGTAATGGTGGTAAAATTAGTGATATATCGTTAGGTTCATATCAAAATGTGCAGTTACTTGCCAAAATTTCTCGTTAAGCTGGTTTAATCAAACGAAATTCCCCAAAAATTGTATTGCATTTTTTTATATTATAATGAAAAACAGAAAAACAGTTAAAAGTAAGCCCGTTGAAACATATAATCTGTTTGCGTTGGTCTTCCAGTTTGAAAAATTACCTTCTGTTGATATTTCCACTAGCCACAGCATTTAAACCTATATAGTCTGCTTTATACCTAAACCGCAAGCGCCGTTTGTAATTAAAGTGCCGCTATAACCGGCTTCATAAAGGAAAAATCAACTTTCTCGAGTAAAATTGAACTTTTGAACGTAAAGCCCGTCATCGCTGCATGTTAACTATAAACGACGCTTGCAGTCTAGGTTTTGAAACGGACTATAATTGCGTATTAAAAACTACTTTTAGTTAGGCTACGGAATCCGGAAGTTTCATTGGAATACTTGGTTACACTCATTTGCATTATTTATTTAATTTATTTATCTATCATATATGGAGCACACTCACCTTCCTGCTGGACACCAATTCCAACATACGGCATGTTCAAATTTCTCCTTTTGTAGCAAGCTGAAATGAGCGGAGCTATTGATAAATATCGAAGTACAATAAGATTAAAGGATGATTTTTTTATATAGTTCTATGTTTTTAAAGGTGTAATTTGTAAATTAAAAGTTCAAACATTTAAACTCGAATGTGAATGAAACAGTTTGGCAGTGTTTGTTATCAAGTTAATAAAGAGGTCAATAGATAAGAAACGGTTTGTTGACCGTTTAGAAGACGAGAAATTTAAGATTTTAGGCAATAGCTACAAACTATTTGACATGTTTAGACAACGTTTCACTTCATAGTGAAATTTGGAGGAAGAGTAAATGTTTCACATTAGTGTTTTTACCAGAGCAGGTTGACATATTAGTAAAGCATTGTCATGTGCTGTTATTAAATGATCAAGACAAGTATACATAAGAATAAACAAATGCATTGAAATATCTTTAATTATCTGTTTATGTAGATCTTCTTCCCTTCGATAGTCAAGAATTGTTGAAGCAAGACAGAGTGAAAACATAACATCTCAAGCACATTCCATGCATATAACAACTTCTACATATTAAAAAGAGAGGCTATTCACTCACTTAGGAAAACAGTAAATGTTCTTTTCTTAAAAACACTCTTTGAAAAAATGTATTACCAGACGGGAAATATGACCCGTTGAAAGTTATAGAATTAGAAAAGTAAATGTTTCTTTTGTTAGTAAAGCGTAGGTAGTATATATGAAAGCAGTATATTAAAAGAAAAATTTAAATATAATTAGAGACTTAAGCTACTGTATATCTGAAAAAGGCGACGACTGAATCTGTAATAGTGTTCAGGTTTACACTAGGTATTATATAACAGCAAATAAATAGTTTGAATTCTCTGAGAAAGGTTGAGTACTTGATTTGAATTGGTCTTTTCTCTTCGTTTATCGGCTTGTTCAATTGTTCAATTGGAACAGTTGCGCGTATATAAATTGTGTACATGCCCACCACTATCAACATACACTCAGACGGGTACAACTGCTGACTACCAAGAGACTCATATGATAGCAGGTTATATAATAACAATTGGGGTATAATCATTTGGGCAAAACTATGGTGGTAACATTCATTGCAAACTTGGAGAATCTGGTTGAAATGAGGCCAAAGACAGACAACACAAATGTTGACATTGCACCTTGAGGAGTCTGGCCAAAGATTGCTTACAAGACAACTTCAGCATGTGGGACGCTACTAATGCAGCTAGAGTACGCAAACTTTTTTCTCGATGGGATCTGAGCAATCTATTTCTATACTTATAAAGCATTGTTCTATCTTTTGGGATACATGTGTTTCGAAATACAGATGGACTTGGCACTAATGTACCCAAACGGTAACGTTCTCTATGGACAAGGACCCATCATTATTGATCGATAACATTTGAGTTTTTATGAAAAAATGGGAGATGAATGCTAAAGATGTGCATTCTTTATTAACGTAACTTCCTCTGAATCAGTTATAAAAAGATTAGCCCGGGTGCACATGTTTGTAATTGTTATAGTAGGCGAACTAATCGCTTGCAGCTAGAGGTCTAAACCATTTGAATTAGAGCACAGATTTGACCTAATTGCTCTAATAGGTTCTTAGAAATATGCAGTTCGCACAGTAACCCCTTGCAAGCGATAACTCTACCGACTGACTATATATGAATTATATTTGTTGTAAGAGAGAACTGTGAAAAGTGGTTTTATTTACATTATAGCAACTCATTTATCTTTCAATTTTGCCTCTTCTTCCGCGACTACTTCTCGTATATGCTCCCAATCAACTTCAACCTAAAATAAATTCTCAATAGAATGCGAGAGACGCGAAAAATATATATTTCAAACTGTTTTGTGTATGCTATAGAATCCAGCTAAGTAATATAATTTCATGTTACAAGTCAGACACATATTACAATAAAAACCTAATATTGCATCCCCTCGTTAAATAACTCACATCGCCCATATGCTTCAGAAACTTTGGGTCAGTCTCTTTTTTGTTGAACTCGTCTAGATATTTTTGACGGTATCCGAGCACAATTTCAAGATGTTTCTTGTTTTTCAATGCAATGTCCAGAGCTCTTAATATATAATATGTCGTTAAAATAGAAGTAAAATGATTTTATGAGGTGGACTTTACATATAATTATTATTCTTTGTTTAATAGTTAAGCCTCACCTTGACCATCGAAACATCTTCACATTCAACATAACGGCTCGATAAGCATGACCACTTCTTTCAAGCGACGATTCTGCTTCGGAAATCTAAACAGATCAGATGTTAGTATTTTCTGATACAAAAATAATAATGGAGTATTACTTGCGTATTTTTATGCAACTCTGCGTATATTTTCGTAATTCACAAACTTTCAGAGCCATTCTCGGTGAGATTCGTTTTTAACAGCCCATTATTACTTTCGGATCATAAAATGCAGTTGGTATTATTGCTGGCAAAACCACTTTCTAATTACTTTAAAAGGATTGAAACATTTGGTTCCTTGGTAACAGTGATAGCAGCTAGCGCAAGGCAGAACTGACGTAGACCTTTCTAAGCTGGTTAAAAAATGACCCGACGCCATGATAAAGGTTCTGTCGTAGCTGTTAGTGACTAGTTTTCACAAAATGGTTTCTATCGACCTCATTTTCTCCAGTTATTTTTGAATTATCCAAACCCTCTAACATACCCTTCCAGCTAACATTAGAAACATTGCGCTTCTGACGTCTTTATTCTGTTCATTCCTAGCTTCAGCGAGAAACACTACCTTTTCACCCTAAAACAAGGAAATTATCAAAATGACAGGGTGTCCGATATATATGGAGACAAAAATTGTCGCATTGCTGTTAGCAGGCTCATGAAATTAGTAACCACTTCAATCGTTTTGAAGTTTTGCTTCTGCCTCGTTCTATTTAATTTGTCTCATTACTTATAGAACACCATGTAAATGCTTGGAAAAAGAATAAAATGGGTCATTTTACATTTGTTAAACTGCTAGGTGTAAAAGTTTCAGATAATGAGGTTAATGAGTTTAGTTTTGAAAAACCAGTTAAACCAGGTAAACCAATGAAACTTAACTCGTTATAAAATTATATTAATAGGACAAACCAGATTCTGGACTTTAAACATGGCATGCTTACTATTAAACAATTGTACCTCATTAAGTGCCCCATAGGCTATTTCAGCAGCGTATAGGTTCTTTGCATCTGTGGCCATCCCGGCTAGAACTGCCCATAGAGAATCATCCTGTAAGAAAATAGTCATTTATTTCCTGTAATCACACATATCACACAATAACTGTATTATGTGCGATTATAGGATTTGAAGCTGTGGGTTCGACACCCCATAACTGCAGAAGGCTTGGGAAACCAGCAGCTTATTTATCCCATCTTTCGTACTCCAGAAGATTGAATGTAAGAAAGAAGCCGTATCTGCTCAGAGGATTCCGGAATGAATGGGCGAAACCCCGCGCCGTAGAAGGTGTAGGGACAATATTAAAGAGATTACGTTATTGCATTAATAGCATAAGAGACCGCTTCGCCTTGATTGCGTTTGTGTTAAAGAACTTTTTCGATTTTTCATTCGAACACAATTGGAAGTTACTGTCAGTATTATGTGTAGGCGAGCGATGTGCGGAACTCCATTTTTCAAAAAGTGCTGAACGGGGACCCAAAACATGCTGAACGCGGAACTTTTAAAAAATGTTGCGGAACGCGGATGCGGAATGAGGAACGCAAACAAGTCGCTGAATGCGGAATGCGGAATTCCACAACATCGCTGGTTTAGGCTATATGGGATATATCATATGATGTGGAATTATTGGGAATAATAACAATTTGGATTACTATTATTTCTTAACATAATTCTCCACAAACCTGTATCTGTCTACACAGCCTGATCGCTTGATCCCATTTTGAGTTTTGTAAATGTTTCAAAAGTGACGAAGCAAAGGGCGGAAAGAGAACTGGTAACAGGGAACCATCTGATCTACGAACTACCAAATAGTTGGAAGTAAAACTGAAAGAAATTCATTATCATTGTTTTGAAGTATCGAATTTCCAAACATACTCCATTCGAATAGTCTGAAAACTAGCTTACTTTTTCAGTTGTAGCTTAAAATGTATTTATAGTCGCTTGCAAGAGCTTGTTTTCCAGCGCAGTAACCTGGGTAGAGCGGTGATAGTAGAAATGAATATACTTTGGCTGAATAGGCACTACTCCATCGTTTTACCATTCTTTTGTTGCATTTGGATGTTACACTGTTGACCACGCGATATTGCGCTATAGTCCAACTGCAGTATGGTAAATGTTTCAAATATTAAGATAGACCATATGAAAACCCTTCAGCAATAGTTGGTATCGAAATACTCATCAGTAAAAACTCACTTCAACAAACTTGGAAATTTTCCCATTTGATTCACCGTCTTTTCTATGACAGCTTTGGTCAGCAGGGAACGATCGATGAAGACAATTGATGGAGCTGGCCAAACCACTAAACCGAAAGAATCAAATAGCTAATTAATACTCGAGTAATTTTCGTGCACCCGATGGCTGAATGTTAGAAAGGAGCCGTCTCTGCTCAGAAGATTCCGGATTGATTGGCCGAAATCCTGCCTTAAAGAAATCTACTATTATTGTGATAAAATACTTTAAATACTTTAAAATATTCCAGTATCAAAAATGTGTGTATTTCTCTGTATCACTCGTATCACCTTAATGGTAGATTTTTAGAGTCTGGGTTTCAGCCATTCATTTCAGAATCTTCAGTAGAGACAGCCACTTCTAACTTTTAGTCTTCGGGTAATTGTTTTTTGTTTCCATAAAAAGGGTCTAACCTATTTTTCCATCGCCGATACCAGCGAGCATATTAGTGTCATCGTTGAATATGAGCTGTTCCGCAAGTGAACCTGTAAGTTTCATTTTATATAATACTGTATTGCACACAGTTTAAAATGTTATAAACGTTGCTAATCTGAAAGAGGCACAGTTCGAGGATACTATCATAGTCTGATTCGAGAGTAATAATGGAGTGTTAAAAAAAGATTCTCATTGAAAATGGCTCTGAAAGTATTCAAAAACCGAAAATATGCCTACAATTTCCTTAAACTACGCAAGTAACAGTCCATTATTGAACCTGAATCACACTATACCTACGTTATTGTTTTCAAATTTAAGTTTTGAAATTCCATAGTGCAACATTGTCTAAACTGACCTAATTTAGCAGTCCTGGTAGCTACTCCAAAAGTTTTTACTTGCGAAATAAATATATTCGAGTTCCTATCACGAAATGCTACAATTCTCTCGTTCAGTGTTCCGCATTGTGAAATTGTCAGTTCCATGACCTCAGTCTAGAATGGCAAAAGATCACGAAGATAATCTCAACAGTAGGGTGTCGGATATTTTTATTTATAAAAGGAATGTTTTATAGAAACGTTTACATATTGCAAGGCGGGTAGGCGAGTACTTTTATTTTTTATAGAAAGTTTGTTAGCTCGAACATGGACACCTTGCTTCCACTGACATATATGTCGATTCGATGTATATTCCCCATAATTGGTAGTTAGGCTAGTTATGTGCATAACCCTTTGGGGGTAAGAGTTTCCGTGATAGTAAACGTTGCAAATTTACTTGTAGTCGGAAAACTGTTATAGATTCTATGATGAGCTGCTTCGATTGCCTGAATATACTTACATCGTGTGTAATAGGTGCATCCCCTTGTGATTTGGCAGTGTTTGGATCGAACAAATGAATTGTCTTATGGTCGCTTCTGTCCCGAATAACAACGGTGTCGTTGGAAAGAGCGGTGGTATCGGAACCTGAAAATCATATTTCAGATCAAGTTTCCTTTTAGTCTGACCATCCAGCGGGCCGGACCCAATATGTGGGTAAAAAAGCAATCGAAATATAGAATTGAATAAACTTTATGGTAATGGACGAACGAATAGGATGGCCTGATTTTAGAATCATTTTGCCAAACAAGAGAAGATGGACAATGTCTCCAGTACACATCATCCTCCCGAGCCAATAAGGAATAATATTATGCAAGCTCTTCAGGCCTAATTTTTTCTGTTTCAACCTTAACACATAACTGAGCTAACTGTCCTTAAGAGTAGAAATACTTTCAAATTTTAAAAAGGAGAGAACAATGATATTAGTAATGGATTTGGGTATGCGATTATTAAATAGTCATTGGCAAATTTTAGAGATCAAATAATAGAGAACATCTTACTTATTATGGCTGCTCCAGACGTTCCAGGTGGCTTGATTTCGCACAAGTTTCTCCCATCGTAGTTGAATACGTAGAGGCCTCCGCCATCGGCGACCAGGAATAGCCTAGAGTTTTTGGTTTTAACGTTTACGGAAACTGGTTCATGAAACTATCGCATATCTTTTCAGGCTTTAAGGCTTATTCGAAACATTTATTTTTGCAGTTTCAAAAAATGAGTTAATCCTAATGAAACATTACTAGAATTAGAGGCCTGGGAATTTTCAATTTCACCAACGAGCCGACCTTTTCCCAGCCCGGTTGAATTAGAAGCTATATTTCCTTACTTTCCACATTGCAGTATCATCGATGGGGCTTTCTCTTTCAAATCAGTAATCACAGGAGTGTTCCAGTTTTTCGAACTGAAATATTGTTTTGCTCTGGTATCATTATTTTTATTGACTATATTGACTGTAATATTTTCAAAGTTTTGTACATTTTTCAGCGGTTCGAAGCCGTTTACGAAAATAAATCGCTTTTCGTAATCTTGCCATACCTGAATATATATATCTGGTTTGTTGTTATAACAATCAGATATTCAAATGCAATTGATATTCTTGTGATTCTATCTCTCGTCTCTAGTTTGTCCTTTGCAATGTCACTACTCATATCACGAACTTCTATTGTGTTGGGTTTAGTTTGAACTACATCTAGGTTTCGATAAGTAACTCTCCTGAAAAGGTTCATTTTGCTAGTTACTGTTCATTTACGGAGAACTTAACTAAATATATTATCTACGGAACTATCTACAAATGTAGGAAACCTTCCCGGAAAACATAATGTTTCAACCGATTAAGAATACAATGAGTTCTTGATCGTTGGAATACATGAGTTAAAATTAACTTGACATATGTAAATTGAATTCTGGAATTTCATTAACCTACTTTTCAACCAAGTGAGCATGAATAACGTGAGCTCCTGCTGAAGTTCCCGCTAGTTGAGTTCCATCTGGCGACCAAGTAAGCGAGGTGAATGAGCCGATTGACAATTTTTCAAGCGAATGAGACCACTAGAATTTGTAAGATATCTCAGGTTTGACAAACAAGTTTCGGTTAATTGTCTATGCATTCAACGGCATGAGATTAGTTTCAGGTCGAGATACAATTGTTACGTAGTTTAAAAACATTTGCTTTTTGGCTATTTGACAAGTGTAGGATATCTGATTTAACAGTTATCATTAACGTTTCAATTAACAAAGCTATTCTATAGTCAGATTCAATAAAAATGAGGCCGTGTATGCTGCGTATTTCGTTATTTTTAACACTACCCTGCTTGCATTCTACGCGCGCGGTATTAGCAGATTGCAAACTTGCTTCGCTCTGCCGTACTCAGACAAAATATTGCAACACTCCTGCTTATTAACACGGCCGTATTATTTTTGAATCCGACTATACTTGGGCGTTTCTAAAGTTTAATAAAATTGTAAAATAAGTTTGTACTAACCCCAGCTTTATCGCAGAGTCTCAATATATTATATGATCCAACGGCGAATAACTGTCCGTCGGGACTCCAGCTAACCGATGTCATAGGGAAATCATGTGTAGCAGATGAGAACATCAGACGTCCAAAAGAATCCCAAACCTAAACAATAGAAATTACGTGTTTTATTTAAACCAGGGCTGCTGCGCAAAGCCGATTCCGGGCCCATTGGCAGTATTACGAGTCCAACAATCAAGATATTGATAATTTTTAAAGGTAAACTATGCCCGTTTACCATAATTTTCTTCAATATCAATACTTTCGGAGCGAGCCTTGCGTTACGCAATGCTGATTTCTACCAACATTAAGTAAATAGTGTTTCTGTTATAAGAAATTAAGATGTTTGATAATAGGCCACAAACTGACATTTCGATAAAAACGCTTTGAAATGTAGTAGGACTGACTTTGAATTTACAGTCTTCTCCACCAGTTACAATAAGATCACCGATTGGAGACCAATCACAGCATAAGATTACACCATCGTGAGCCTTCCATTTCATAGGCGAGACCTATATCAACAATATTTAGGGATATTTGCGTTAAAATTTGCATATAAATGTATTTGGAGGCAGTGCAACATTTCATAGGCGAGACCTATATCAACAATATTTAGAGATGTAACTGCGTTAAGGATTGCATAGACAATGAAATGTTTAATAAACGATCAACTGGTATATTATGTTTTATTGTTACCCAATAAAAATTGGTATATGGGGAAACAATCGCTTTTGGCCTACCTGCAACTTCAACGACTTTACATAGGCAGAATCTCCATTGCAATAAAGTACACGGCTAGAGGAACTGTCCCAGGCACAACTAAAGTGACCATATTAAATTAGCTAAGGCTAAACGAAAGGGGATTTTGGTCTAAAAAACGTAGTAAGCTGGAAAACGGACTACGCCAAGCATTGCGCGGAGTCTGCCGAAATTAGCTTTGTCACGACGAATTGTGAGCCAACAAGTCTGTTTTAACTAACCAATATACAGCTGTGGCAAATTGAGCAAGAACTGAACGTAGCATTCCATTTCGAGACCACATCTTCACACATCCATCTTCGCCACCTAAAGATTATACCAGCTAACAAGGGAATGGTCAGTATACAAAGTGTCCTTTCAAAAATCGGTCGAATCGGCGTTACTTCTTTATACAAGCAAGCTTACAAAAGATCAAGTCCGACTTTATTGGAACTGCGATTTCCTCAGCAGCTAGACAAGATATCAAAACATTTTTTTATAACCTCTATCGACGTATGTCGACCGATTTTTGAAAGGCCACGTTGTGTACTGACCATTCCCTTGTAAGCTATGATTCTCTCTGTGAAGTTCTGATTGTAAATACTGAATGTTTCAAGACTTTGGTAATGACAATACAGTGCATATCAGTAGCACAATGAAATCAGTAGCTAATCGGTGTGACACATGCTTGTAGCAGTCTATTATTATAATGAGAACTGTGCTTTGAAGTAACTACATGTGATTAATCCTGTCCCATCCTGGGACCATTTGCAGGTGAGGGCTGCGCCTCGGTGAGCTTCTACGGACTTGTCTATCTTTCCAACTTTGTTCATAAGATGTAGTTTACCTACAACAGTAGTATGCTTGTGATGTTTATAAGTCAAAAGATATCCAACAAAAGTAGAAACCAAAAAGCGCTTTTGAAAAGAACTATGATAAATTTGGATATTTATCTCCAAACCAAATTTGATGAAAAAATATTTCTGATCAAAATATGATCTATCGAACTTTATATGACAATTTGTAGCTTACCTAAACTAACAGTAAGCTAACAAAAGAAAAACATATTCTTGTAAAAAATAATGACATGTTGCACCAGGTTTTGCAATTTTTCTCTAACCAAATTAACGAAAAAGGTTCTGTCAAAAAAGTATCAAAATATAATCTTTTAAGCTCGAGCTATATATCTTACCATCACTAGTTGTTACTGCAAATGTATCATTTGGACCCTTAGTTGTTCGCGGAAACCAGTGCAAAGATGTTGGAAAGAATGTGCTAGAAAGTAAATGTTTCTCAATGTTTTTTCACGGAAATTAGCAAGTGCCGCCAGTAACTATTCGATTACGACCGATAATATGACAATATATATTGAAAGCTTGTGTAGTTCTACCACGAATGGTTTCTTATACGTGCGGTTTTAATTATTATTTGAGGGCATAATTAGTATATTGTATACATGTCATAATTAAAAATAGGCTCACTCAAGATTCAATGCAGAATCGTTATAAAACAAACAAAACCACATGATGAAACTAACTTTGGTAGTTCAGCCAATGTTGCGGCATCCATTGATGAAGTGTTCCATTTCATCATTTTATGGTCATCGCCTATGGACAGCCTCAAAGCAATAGTGCGCATATTTGTTAACAAATTTGTGAAAATGCTTTTGTGCAAAAATTCTTACCTTTACGTTAAACGAAAAAAACAACAGCTAAAAGATGCCTTGAGTAACGAAATGATTCTGTTGTGCAGAACGCAGAGTGCAATTATTCCGACTTTTTACTAAGTTTCATTTATTTCGTATGGAATACTGTTTCCTGAAACGTTTTCTTATACCAAAAACATTACATTTAGTAAAACAATAATAAGAAAGTTAAACTAAAATAAAGTATTTGTGGTAAAGTTTAGTATCCGATAAACTCACATTTCTTCACTATTCGTCCATCCTATAGCAGAAACAACATCTGTGTGTCGAGGAGTTCGGGAATGAATAACCCGAAGCCGCATTTTATAACTAAACATACATGAAACATTTGAATGTAGATTAACTTATACTAAAACGATAATAACATTTGCAAATCAAAAATTTAGGTTTATTACTCGACTTTTTATTTGAACTGGTTAATAGTTTGTTTCAAAGAACATAAGAAGTATAATAATTGATATTAGATAAATAAATAATCTTATTAATAAACGTTCTTTTAAGATAAACTAAGAGTATTCTTTATTTGCTGGTCAATTGTCAGTTGGTTGGGGCCAGGTTGTCATGGTAACCGAAATGCAGCCAAGTGAGCGCGCGAAAACAAATGTTTCAAAATTGAGCACAGTAATTAGCTAAATTTGAATTTGCTATGGTTGGTTTTCAACTCCGAATATGAAAAATGAAATGTATCTTTTGAAAACCATACGGAAGATTCGGGCATCAATATAATGAACGTACTCAGTATCTGGGTTTAGAAACTTTGTGTTGTATGTGTCTGGAGAGATTCCGGTTTGAAACATTCATAGTCCAGTTATACTCTATTTATATTGTCCTAAATTACTATATCTAGCAATACAAAGTGAACTAATCGTCATATAGTGCGGACGCATATGCGTTATGCGAAATAACTAAATAACATTCACAGCTCACAGCATCAAACTCAGCGTGATGTTAGCATGGTGTCATTAAAAGAAGCATATTCTAACCATTATTCATTCACTAGTTTTTTTTTGTTGCTAAATACCTTTGATCTCCTTTATAGATTTCTCATAATTAATTTGTATTTATTAATTTTCATAGTGTTTTTCTTTCAGATTGTGAAATGCGTTTAACATCTTCCAAGAAGAACAAGATTGTTGAATTTATGGTTTGTGGTGAACGAATTAAGGTGGATCGAAAGGTATGATAAAAGTTCTGTATTATTGTTATAAATATCTAACAATTTGTTAATTTGATTCTAAACAACCTGCTGAAAAGTTCATATTGTGAGATATATTTTTAACACCGAGCATGTTTTCCGTAAAAATATTTTTATTGAACATTATAAAAGTAATTTACATTTGCTAATACATCACTACATTTCAGACAATTATGGCTAAGTGTAAATTCTTTGAGAAACTATTCTCGTCATCTGAGTACAATGAAGATACGTTTATTCTAGAAGATGCAAAGCTAGAACCTTTCAAAACTTTGGTGAAACTATTGGAAGGAGACGAAGATGTTGTTAATCGTAAGTCTTATTCATATAATATTACTGTAGTTCATCTCAAGACCTAGGTTTCCCACGCGGTATCACGAGCGGGTGCCGTGTTATAAAAATTCTGACTTATCAAGTCACACCAAAATTTTAATGTTTTCGAAATTCAAACCAGTGTTTATTACATTAAAAAAACGTATTTCATGTTTCATTAATTGGAATAAGTAAACCCTTATATTTACGAAAATTGATATTACATTACCTTATTTAGGCGACAATGTTCACGACCTATTGGCTTTAGCTCGTAATGTTCAATGTGAATATTTAATGCTGAAATGTTTTGAGTATTTCGCTTGTGTATCAGAAGACGACAAACTTCATCTAAGTGTTTTATCACTTGAAACGGCTGTTGAAATGGAAGAAATGGAAGAAAATGAAAAGGTATAATACTTATTAGGAATTAAATTATTTTAACTTATATCATGGTGCATTATTATAGTCTTTACGTCTAGACCTAGGTGGCGAAACGTAGTAGTTTCACACTCTATTTTCCCTTAAATATAAATTTACAAATTCGTTATATTGATTATTCAAAACAGATTACTATATTTATTTTAAGTTGTATTTCTTCCCATGGTCGTTGGGTTGGGGATTATATACCTATCTCCTATGGGTTAAGTGGTTTATTAAACCTGTATGTAACTAGCATCAAAGTCATACAACTATCATAGCAATACAATAAATTACAATTTCAGGCATTTATAACCACACAACTCTCTGATATCTTCTGTCCGAGTTTTGTGGTTCGTCATAAAGAACATATTCTGCAGAAACTTACTCCCAAGGCCCAGAAGTTCATTCTTGGATTAATAATCGCTGATGTTTCTAGAATGACTGCTCACATTGACAAAACTGACGGAAAAGTCAAGAAGCTGGAACAGAAAAGTTCGATTTTGGAAGCTCAGCTGAGGAAAGCTCTGGAAGAACTCAGATCATCCAAGGACCAGCAGAAAACCTTGAAAGATGCCGAAATAGAGCTGTCAAAGTTGAAGAAGAAACTGGACCTAGCTGAAAAGAAAACTAAGTCTCAAGAAGAAGAATTGGAGAAGTTAAGAAAGAGACTAACATCCGGGAATAAGAAAAATCAAATGTTACACAAGGAATTGAAAGAAAGTCTACAAGCTACCGAAGGTGCCAAGAATGACTTTGATGCTGCAATTGAACGTGAGAGAATTATATATGAGGTATGTGTTCAGTTTATACTTAAAGATTATTATATATGTTTTTTAAAGATTAAGATCACAGTATATTACTACTGATTTAAATAAGTAATATACTGTGATCTTACATTTCGTTTAATTATACTTTCGGAAAAATACAACTATTATTATTATTATTACTTTGATAACTCGGTTTCAACTATTTACCTTTTTATTTTTAAAATCGACTGGAAGATTTTAAAACGTGTTTTAACAAAGAAATGGGAATTGTGGACAAGTTGAGGAGAAGCCATGACCGAAAACTAAATAAGGTTAGCTTTAATATGATGTGAATTTAAAATATTCATTTTGTAAAGTTATTGAGTAACATAATATATTTCAAGTGCATTAATTTCAAGAAATTATTTGTTTTTTAGGAAATCAAATCTTTGAAGTCCACGATTTTCCGACTACATCAGGAAAACCAAGCTAAAGCTACTGTATCGAAAGTTGATGCGGAATCTTCGACAAAAGATTTGGTTAGACAAAAAGAAAATGTAATTTGATCTAATCTATTCTATGTTTAATAATTATACTATTTTATTATTATATTAAACCTTTATTATTAATATTTCGTCAATTTCAGTTGTCATATTAACTTTTAGAAGCGTAAATTATTCTGTAAATATTTTAGATGACTGCTCCAGCTACCTCTTGTATTGCAACCCAAACTGAAGAAGAGTGTTACCGTCTTCATGATGATTTGGTTAGTTTTAAAGTTTCTTATGTACCTAAAGTAAACAATTCTCTGCTTCGCTGAATAGATTCAATTGGGCATACAGCCCGGCTGAGAACACTACCATAGCGTAAATGAGATAGTAACTGTAATATTAAATTTTTATTATGTAAATGTTTCAGATCACTACGCCAACTACATCTTGTATTAGGTTTAGGAATTTTTCATATTGATATGCTAGGTGTAATGCTCGAAAAACCGACCGAGTACTGTAGAAACGTGTGTTTAATTATTTCTTAGATTTGATATATTTACTAATATTGTTTATAGAAGGTTACTGAAACTAATGAACTAATTTTAGGCACAAATATGGGGTTCCTCTTCACCAAAGTCATTGTATATCGAAGATGTAACAGCTCCTACCATGACATTCAACAAATATGAATGGAAGAAAAGACAAGTGTGGAATAAGGCTCTATTTTTATAAATATATTAATAATAATAATAAATATTATCATCAAATTGACAATGTTTCAATATAGAAAATGGTTGCAAAGAAATTGAAAAAAATTGGTTGCATATAAGAAACAATATGATATTTGAGTTCAAAATAAACAAACGTAGATATCAGAACGGTCGAGGTCGAGTTCTCCTGAAGTACAATAACTCTATTACAATCTTAAAAAATACTCGAGTCTAAGTAAAAATGATATTTTTCCGATGTTGTCTTAAAATGCACAAAATTCAGCATTTTTGATTTCTGAAATACATAATTATAAAAAAAGTTATAGTAAGTATCATTTTTTGTATTTTTATTTATTTGTATCTCCGAGATGAAATGTAGACTATGAAGGTTTTGCATATCATCCCTTCGTAAAATGAAATCATATTAGCACTTAATACTTCTTCGTAGTAATAAAGCATGATATTTATAATCAGTGAGTGAATAAGGCTTTTCCGTTCTATAGTCTGATTCCAGGGGAAAATGGAGTGTTAATTGCATATTTTGTGGAAATTTTGCGTATATTTTCGGTTTTCGAATAGTTTCCGAGCCATTTTTAACACTCCATTATTATTTTAGAATAGAACTGTAACCAATTCAAATGTTAAAAGGTTCGAAATCTACCTTATTCGAAAACAGGTAATTATAATGTATGTGTTCCACTCTCAGCTTTTCTACAATTCTGCAATTCAACCAACAATAAGTATCTCTCACACAGCGTTATGCAGTACTGTTTAACTTCATTTGTACATCACGCATCTTTATACCTATACACTGTTAGACAACGCATACGCTCAAGTTTAACCTACTTGAAAAGTAAGTTAAAATATCATTGAACTGTCTTTTTGCTCGCCGACTATTTAATCTCTTCAAAGTTCCTTTAATTTTTTTATTTCTCGTTATATTTATACATTTTTAAATACCATTTTGTTTTTATAACATTGCTTTTCATGTTTGAAAAATCTTTTTGGTTTAGGGAAAACATGTCTCTTGCTGCCATTACCAATGTATCCTTGATCGCAGATCTGGTATTTGGAGCTTGGACTAATAGGCCTCAACAAGTGAAGCAGGAGCAGGTTCCAGAAGAACCCAAGCCAACCGATGTCGACGTTCAGCTCACGAATGAACTCGGCATTCTTAAAACCGAAACTCGTTCCTTGGAGCACAAACTGGCTCGAACTGAGAAAACGACGAAACGTCAAGAGTCCGATATGAAAGTGTTGTGCAAAAAATTGGTTCTCGAAAAACAGCGAAACCAAATGTTGCAAAAGGAGCTGAATTCTTGTGAGAAGAAGGTCGACGCAAGTCTGCAAGAGATCGAGAAGACCAAAAAGGAGTTTGCAGTGGCGATTGAACAGGAGAAGAATACATTCGAGGTTGGTTCTTGCATTGTTATTTTTATTATATTATCTACTATAGACTATAGTAGAGACTATAGTAGATAACTTTTTTTTCTAAGCAGTATCATTGAGATGCGCGGTGTTCTAAAATTACTATGACAAATCTAGGTATTGGTAGTCTTTTCTTCAAAATCACAAGTAACACCAATTCTCCCCCAGGACACTGTGTCTCATCTTGCAGCTGACTATGCATATTATAATTTTTATTCAATTAACCAAAGTGACTGCGCTTTCTATTGTATTCAGTGAAAAGAGTCAATGGTTGAGCCGTTCATTTTTCAAACTTCTAAATTCTAGACTTTCTTGGAAGCCTTCAAGAAGAGTGTGACAGCCGATGCAGAAGCTATCATAGAATCTAGTGAGAAAGAAGCACAAATAATGAAAAATGTAAGTATTAGTAAATATTGGTTCAATTTTATGAACAACTGTTATTTTACGAATCTATAGAACCGTATTTTTTTTTTAAAGAAACATTTCAAAACTGTTCATTTACTCAAAATAACGGCTGAGTTTAGAAAATGTATTTACTTAACAATACTTGTTATATATTTTATATTACTTTATTGTTGTAATCAACAATTATTATTAACAGTTTACGAATCTCCACAATTACGCTTGAGGTTAAAAATTTCTAAACAGTCGAACCTGTCATATTTTAGGAACTAGAAGAGCTCAGAATGACAGTTGAGAAAATGAAAATCGAAAATATGTTCCTCAATAATATTGTACAAGCAAAAGATGAAATATTAATGAATGAGGTTAGTTGTACTAAGTTCGAAAATGCATACGCGAATGTAAGCTGTATTGGATACTAGCCACTTATTTAGTGACTTGTCTCCAATACAGCCAGTTAGTAGTAACTATAGAAGCTATATAAAATTAGATTCATTTCGTGCACACTACAACAAGTGTAAATAACTTACTCGTATTATTATTGCCGAGTGGTAGAAGATTGGTAATTATTTGTATTTTGTTACTGTAATATTCTTTAATAATGACTACTTATGAAACATAACCAAAGATAAAGTCCGAAAAAAAGAAACACGATTTTCTTGCTACTTGCGATTGAATTTCGTCAAAAAGATAATGGAAGGTTTCACACTATTTATAATCTATATTCTCGTTTTCTAGAATATGAAGTGGAGTCGTCAACTATCCGAAGCAGCCTTCTATCTAACAGAAAACGATATATTCAATGGGAATGCATTCAACTACTATGGAAACCAAGTTTGGGACAAATCCGTGTTTCTATGAGTCGTTGAATAAACCTTGTTAACGAAAATGTTTTGACCATAGAATAGAATAGAATACTTATGTTGTTCGAACGCTAGATCATTTGTATCAGTATTGTTGATGGTTAACTTTCTTGATCCTAGTGTTCTTAAGGAACTTGAACTTTCACATAGTCTACTAACAGATAAAATCTACAGTTTATTTGGTGTATGGGCTATTCACGGTAGTTTACAATTTAGCGTGCAAATGTAGATAAGTTTGAGCCAACCAAGCTCCACAAATTCAGAACCAAAAGATATAGGATTTTCGAAAACTTTGGTCAATTAAAAATCTTGTTTCACCGAACTTCACCACAGGTGAAACATCCTCGTTCCGCACCATGTGGTCCCTTTGTGTGGTTATTTGAACTCTGTGTTCGATTATCACTAATCTGCCATTAAAATTGAACTAATTGGATCAGAGATACAACATTTAACATTTATAGCACTATTGTTCGCAAAGCAGACAATAACCGAGTTTTACTGAATAAAACATTTTATTTTTGTACTTTTGCAACTGTTATTCTTAATATTTGACTGTTATCCAGCGGAATTTTCCAGACGCGACCTGTATCTTATGTCAGTCTACAAATACAACTGTATATAAGCGGTGCATATATACATTGTGGCGCATATCTTATATACAATTACTTAAATAAATTCAAACAAATAATATTGCCTCTTGAATAAGGTGGATTCCGAAAGATGGAACTAGGCAATATATTACGTACACTTTATTGAAAAAATATTAATGAACTGTAATTTACACTATATTGAAAGAAATATACAGGTGCATTGTGATATTTTTGTAAATCTGCCCTCCGTTAACCTGATAAGTGCAGTAGTTTTCTAATTGTAGAGTCTAACATGTCTTCAACGGTCTTAATATTCTTATTAACTTGTTGCTCAGTGGTCACCCAGAAAATCTACGTAAATGATTTTACAACTTTTATGGACAATATTCCTAAAGAGAAATTGAATAAGGTAAGTAAGTAGTTGGCTAGATGGCCATATTTTAAAGATTTGATTTTTTGTTCCAATGTGGTTTTAAAAATATAGTTTTTTGGATTTAGCTATAGAAAACGCTTCTTTTTCATACATACTTTGAATAATTGACTTTTCATTTTTCAGCTAGTCAAAGATTTGAGCAAAGCTAATCTACAAATACAGAAAAAGAAAGTGCAGAACTTTGTAGTGAAGAATTTTGTAAGTTCATTTAATAGTAATAACACAAATATAACAAAATTTTAGGTTTTGAAAGAACAACAAAAGATGGTAGACAACTGTTATTTAATATTAGAAAACGTTACCAATATGAAAAAGTATATGAAGGCTGTGTTTGATGCAATCAAGAAGAGCAAACTATTTAGTCAACAGATTAACAACAAAGTGAGTTGAACAGTCAAATTCATCTAGTTTTTAGAAGAATACAGATGTCGGCTAAAGGGGGAAAGCAAATGTTGCAACACCGTTGAAACACAGTTTATCGCAGTTCGAGCAATACTTCTGACAAACTCGCAATTCTAGCAATACTTGTAACTTTACATGAGAATAAATAAAATCAATTAATGATGAATATATTTTAGTTAAAACAACTCTTCGACGAGTCCGATTACAGTATGATCCACGACTTTGCAGCTGTTTTTGAAGATTGGATTCAGGACCTGAAGCTAGTGGTTTGTTAAAGATAATTTTTTTACTGAGAATATGTGAAGAAGTTCTCGTTTACTATATTCCTGCATGCGATTAGGGGCTAAACTGTAACATTGCGGTAAACGCCATAGAAACTCCTAACTAATCCAGTTTAGTTCACCAATATACTAAAACGTTTGCTGACTTTTCATTACTATCACTGAAATTTTCATTTAGGTTCATTTTGCCATTATTCAGTTAAAACAATCCATGTAATTTCATAGACATTTTCTACAAGAATCAATGATAAATTAAATGCTTCTCTAAATTGATGTTCCAGATACCTCGCGATCTGCTTGTAAAGCTACTGGCCGTTATAAACAAATCCAAACACAAATTTGAAAAGAAAAACCCACAAGTACGAAAAGCACTCTATGCTTATGTGCACCCGTACTCACCAGGGAAGAAGCCTTCTCGAAGATTCGTACGAGTGCTAAGAATTAAGGAGATTAGTTCTAATGTTTAGATATTTTCTAAAAAACAAACTGTAATAATGTAATTTTAGTAGCCATAGAATTCTTTGCTAGTTGCTCGTAAATATACTTATGTGTATTGTAATTCCAGCAATGGGAAATATTCGGGTTTTAACGCAAATTGGTACAAGGTTTAATAAATAATAAGTGTGAAATAAATGATTTGTGTTCAAATGTTGTACATATTGGAGTAATAATTGAAAATAGTTTCAAACTACTACTTGTTTTCGCTAGCAGACCAATCCAATTACAGTTAGGAATAAGAATATTTATTAGGTTAGATCGCTGGGTATATATAGAGAGCTCCCTATATATGGTCTCAGGTTCCATACTGTTCTCCAATCGTTGAGATGAGATTCTTCCATTGCGATCCATTCGATGGCCTTCATCATCTTGGGATTTGCTGTTCTCCATGGGATTTATCTTCTTTCTATTTGAACTACCTAACGGTTTCTTAACTATAGTCTCGGCTAACACTTCAACAGTACTCTTATAAGATAAATAATAGAATGCGACCCAGCAACAAACTGTTCTGACAACGTTAAAACTAATCCGCAGTGACAGCTTTGAAGTAGTTTTGAAGAGTTTGATTTCGTTCCCACCCGAATTTGAATCCTGCATAAATTTCAAGATTGTTCCGTGGACAGGCATATGACAATCTGGTAATGAAAAATATATCAGTATCTCACTGAAAATTAATATTTGAACGTTCTATGAAGGGCGTTTGATTTCCCTTAGTAGTAAGACTGATCAGTCAAGCAGAATAAGTCGTTATAATGAATCCTCACATCAATTTCGTCAGATTATTGTGCATTAATAGTAAAAGCATAAGCCAATAGGTTGCCGTCCTTTATTAGCATTTGCTAATTTAGTTTCTTCTTAATAGTTTTGAAACATTTGCTTTATCGCACACTGGCCTATCCTTACTGGGAAACTAAGATTTAACGAGAAAACAGGTTACTAAGATTTTCGGATGCTCTGAACTGTTATCTTTCATTCAAACCAAATTCCTCAACTAACAACATCTATACTAACTAAAATGAATATTTCTGACTCGGATTCTGCTAGTGAAGTTGACGAACATAATACGAGTGAGTTAAAATTGTTTAGTTGTATATATAAATATACAACGGCTAAAATTCAAAAATTATATTAGATTTTGAATGTTGTATCTAGTAATGCCAGCATTACCCATCTTTTAAAGCAATTATTTTGAAAACATATAAGCTTAGTTACACGTGCTCAAGAGATATATATGAAAGGATCATGCTAAATATGAACTGTCTGCTAGTGGTATGCTAACAAAAGCAATTGAACTGTTGTTTGCCTTTGTAAGAGCTTATATTACGATTTTACTTATGTTTTCTTATTTCAATTTGTAACATACTTGTTACTAAAACTTGTTTTTTCCTTGTTTCTCTCTTACTTCAATTCCTTACAGCCTTTTTGCCAAACAGCCCATTGGATCAGTCAACTCAATTGAATGCAAGATCTACTGGTAAGATAACTATGTACAGAACGAAGTGAAAACATAGCGAAATTTAAAAACATTTAGGAGCACTTAACTAGGAGCAACTAACAAGTTTCAGGTTACATACAACTATTTGTAACATTTACTTCTTAGGAAACTGGGCTTGCAATGATTTATTGATAACATTCTTTTTGAACAACTTTCTCATAACAAATATTGAGGTTTTTGTGTTCCTATTTTTTAGAATTCATACTCATTTTGTAACCTGAACAATATTTCTCTAAATTACTAATAATTTTAGATTGTTCCATTGTTTCTACCTACCCTTCTTCCACATGGAGTCCCTCGTATCAAAATGAACAATGTCAAAACGAATCTCAGGCGATAATATCCGAGTCATTTGTTTCAGTCAAGTATACAGGTAGGAAAGGTGAAGGCATGGATTGAGAACAATACTTTTATTAATGAGCTTAAGGGGAATACTTTGAATTCCAAAATTATGGGTTATATTTATTCTTCGATTTTTTTCCAGACACTCCCGTAAGCGTTCAACTACCAAATGTGTCGCCTCTCACTCGTCAAAATCGCAGACATCTATTTCTTTGCGAGGTAATAAAGAAAATTGTGATAGAAAGGAAACTGTTACGGTTTTGAACTATCTTAGAATTTTGGATTAGGATTTTGTAAAGGGCACCTTAAGTTAGGACCATTACCTTGTTAGATATTTGGTGTACTTTAGGTGAATAACTTTTATATCGCTTACTAATTTTTTTATTAAACTCTCTTGGGAACCCCTTTTCCACCAGTTTTACAAGGCCTAACTTAGGTACTAAAGTATCATTTTCAGTTTCAACGACAGGACATTAGGATGATTGAATACAACGCCCAGTACGAACTGCACCGCGCAATGTCAACTACATACTTACTACCAAGCAGACGAAATTGTCATGTCAACCAGTCACCGTATAAGTTATATGTAAGCTTATTTGTTAATTATAAAAGTTATGAAATATCGAAAGAAACTATTGCTTTTATGATATAAAGAAAAATATATAGAAAGCAGTTAAACATCTATTTTTGGCCCGCTTACAGTATCTGCATATAGCAGAAATACCTCATAAGCTGAATTCAGTCCAAAACATACAACCGTCACGAGACAAGTTATATGTTACCTTTTCCGACAAATAAGACGCCACGATTATCATATGAACAATATTGAAAAGATGAAAAGTTTTCTAGCTTAGCTCAGCTAATATGAGAAGCTAAGATGATTCACTTCTATAGGGAATCATCAAAAAGCTTTATGTTACTTTGGCCATAGCGATACAATGAAATCACGATCTAACTTAGATTTATATTTGAAAACATCTTAAATAAAAGTAATCTTTTAGGTTTATTGTCAATGTACAATGACAAGTTATGGGCCATCAATTGGAGTCTACATGGGAGCATTGCATACAATGAACAGGTACCGTACACTAAAATGGAAACCTATGATATTGTTGTAATGCTTAAAATAAGATCGCAGGAGTTGAACACTTCGTCTAAAAAATACAGAGAATTTAAAAGTGCAGCACGATTCCAATTTGTGGGAACACTTGATGGTTCATAGTTCGTTTTAACACTTAAAGTGCACCTTGCACATTGCACATTGCTGGAGCCTCCTGAGATTGTTAGGGGGCCGACTGCATTGCATGTAGGGAAGCCTCCTCCTATATGATTATTCCGTGATATTTACTGTAATAAGTTGTCAAAAAGTGTCATTTTCTGTCAGTTATTATCAAAAAGGAAAGTCTGGCGCCAGCTAGTAAGGGGGCCGCTTCGCAGAAGAATCCAGGATCCCCCTAACCCTTCTTCCCCTCTTTCCTACCCTGCTCCATCCAAAGGCCTCGGACAGGCTCACCCCTCATTTCACTAATTTTTAAACTCAATTAATAGATGAATAAAATCTTCCAGTTAGTTCAACATCACTAATTAACTCATGTGGACTATATAAATAATCGGGTTTCAAAGTCAGTACTTCAATGTTTACAGAGCTCAGCTGATCAATTCTGTCTATGGTTCATCGTTGGACACAGTTGAAGTCCTCGCTGCCATCATAGCCTTGAAGAATATTGAGAATTGGTTGGAATTTAAGTAAGTTTATCAATATAATATACGTTTATATATTAGCTTTATTATTTGTCGGCGGACTAATAGCTTGCAGTTAAAGGTCTAATAAATTAAAAATAGAGCACGTCTTTGTCCTAAATTTGCTCTAATTACTCTAATAAGCTCTAAACAATTTGCAGTCTGTACCTCTTGCAAGCCATTAGTCCACTGGAATTTATTAATGATTAATTGTATTTGTGATACTTTTTGTGAAAATTTTAAGCTTATCAAAACATTGTTTTCTACAAATTGATTCTTTTCAGAGACGAACCAATTGTTGTTCGTACCCGGTGCCAAGCGATTCTTCAGAACATGTCTATGGAATTCTATGGGTATACATTACTTTTACTATAGAAATTGTTTTCTAATTCATATTTGTATTCACGTTATGTTATATTCACGCTATAGTATGTGGTAAATTGAGCGAAACCGTTTTCTTTCAGCCCCAACGATGATTCACTGAATAATTTTGGTATAATTTCTAAGCTGAGACAAGTTATTGCCAAGTTTCCACGTGGTGTAGAATTCGAGCAGGGCTACTATGATGATCCAGGAATGAGGGCCGTAAGTATTTTTTGACGGGGTTAAGAAAAATAGAATGTTTCAAATTGCACTGGAAGACCGGGACATCCATGTTATACGCTGGTTCCCAGGGCCCCTAGTTACTAGGTTCCAGACATATAATGCGTGCTTACTTATGCTATATTTCCTTATTAGTTAGCTGAGCGCTTTCGATACCTTTTAGTTAGAGGCCTGAGAGAATAGTATATGATTAGATATTTCCAAAAAGTGTATAAACATGGATTGTGGTTATATATATAGATTCATGTCTCATAAAGGTTACACTACAATAGAATAAAATACATATATATATATATAAACTA
>JAQGAV010000998.1:0-24596 GCA_034691345.1 Phasmarhabditis papillosa | reverse complement strand
ACTACGGCCACTGGATGAAATATTTTAGTTTTAAAGAAACTTTAGCTTTCTATTCAGGGGTAGCGTTTTGACGGGGCTGTGAGTAGTTATCCCGCAGTGGTGTAAATTTTTGGCTTCAAATTAGCTGGAAAATGCCTTCCGGCGCGAAAAGTTTTGAAGGCAATAATTTACACCACTGCGGGATAACTACTCACAGCGCGTGCAGTCTAGGTTTTCCAACGGACTATATATTTGTTGTCGTCAATTTCCAGTCAATAGTATCCTAGGCCGGAATATCATAGGGCTACTTGACAAAGTACATATCCTTCTCAATAAAGTATCAACAATGAGATAAATGAAAACTTTGTCACGCACGACCCAGGGCCGGTCTTTTTTCAAGTGGGCCGGCCGGTCCCGGTCAAAAGGAACCCCGAGCATGATCAGTACCATTCTTATAATCTATGAATCTTTATGTTTTCTCATCACTACATCATATAAATCATCTCTATTATTCATGTGATCAGTCGGTTCTTTGAGAATTCCAAATATTTTAGAGAAGGCCGAAAATAGTATGGAAAACAGCTGATCAAGTTGACCAAATGAGAAAATGAATGAAAAACTAGGAAGTATAATCATACTAATACTTTATTATAATTTATGTAAGTATCCGAGGTGCGGTGTAAAAATATACATAACACAGGTCTATGTATAGTCTGATCCAAAAGTAATATTGAAGTGCTACTTGCGTATTTCAGCGATTTTGCGTATATTTTCTTTCAAAGTGATTTTCAACGAAATTCTATATAAATGTCAGATACGGTATGGGGTTTTGGTTTAGAAGAAAGCACAGAAAGGCAATTAAAGTGCTGCAATTTGTTCCACAGTCAGTTATAGTCTACGGACAAATCTCATGTAGTTTAAAGGTCTATGTTTTATAAGGCGAGCGCACAATTTTATCGGTTGATTGTACATTTTCTTTCGATTTCCGCGCTCATTATAAATTCTACAGTACACCTCTGCAAACGATTCATCCGTCGACTATAAAAGGAATATGAATTAGCTGAATGTAATTATTATTGACGTGATGAAATATATAGTCTATATCAGCAGCTCTAGATCTGAATCTACTGTATCGGGAAACATAGGTTTTGATACAAACTAATCATATTTAGTAACGGATTCGGGAGATCTTCAAAATTCATCCAGAAGTTCCCTTTTTGGGACTTGCAAGTAAACATAAGAAATAGGTCCTAAGAAGCTGAATACAGTGTTTTAATACTGTAAAAATACCAAATTATATTGGCTGTATCAGTAGCTCAGCACAGTATCCTGGAAACCATTGGTGCCATAAATAAATGAAAAATCTTTGGATTTTGAGGCTTTTTTCAAGTAGATTCATTTTAATTTAACACCGCCTTTATCCAGGATACCGCGCTGTAAACCCAGCGCTCATCCTGTCTATAGACAGATGAAAACAAAAGAAAAACATAAATTAAAGTGATCAATAAACAAAATTATTATCTAAATAAACATAAACACCTAATTCATTATAGATTCCTATCTGTAACCGATATCTCCATTTACTGAAAGTGCGGCTATTTAGCCTTGACCGGCCGCACGGTAGGGCCGCAGTGAACTCGTAGAAGTACCGCAAAAAGAAGCGAAATTTCAGTTTTAGACCGTCTGGCGCCGCTATTTATGAGCGAAAATGAAACAAAAAAGATATTAATTACAGGGCATTTGGAGAATCTGCAGGATTTAAGATAGATTTGTCCCAAAAAAACAATCGATCGGTCTATTTTTTACTTTGAAGAAATGAAACACTTAAGAAATAGTAGTAATCAAGTAGAATAAAAAATAATAGTATGTAGGCTGTTGGGGAAGCTACTATTGTTAATCATTAGTTATATAGTCGACGGATGATTTGTTTGCAGAGGTGTACTGTAGAATTTAGAAGGAGCGCGGAAATCGAAAGAAAATGTACAAGCAACGGAAATAATTGTGCGCTCGCATTATAAAAAATAGACCTTTAAAATACATGAGATTTGTCCGTAGACTATAGAGCTAGGTTTACAGCGTAGTATCCTCGAGAGAGACGGTGTTAGATTAAAATGAATGTATTTTTGAAGACATGGCTCCTAATCCATCGATTTTCGTTTCATTTTATACTACACTGCTGCAGGCGGGAATACTAAAGAGGTGTGGTGCCTATAGACTACATAATTTAGCTAAATAATATTTCGCAATTCCAAGGCAACGGAATGTATTGAGAACCTCGGCCAATCCGATCAGTGCAAAAACTTCCGGAAATGTTATCATGGTCTTACAATTCTGTGGAAAGCTCCGAGACCCAGTTGGAGCTGCAGAAACTCATATCGACTTAAAACAATCGGCACAACAGTGAATTCCAAAGTACAGAAGTGGTGCACTACTCTATGTTAGCTGGAATATTGCATAAAAATCTATGCATGACCGATATTATTCTGAAAATAATCTACACCTAATAAAAACCTAATAACCCTGGTATAGTCAGATTCAAAAGTAATACGGGCGTGTTAATAAGCAGGAGTGTTTCAATATTTTGTCTGAGTAAGGCATAGCGAAAGCAAATTTGCAATCTGCTGATATCGCGCGCGTAGAATGCAAGCAGGCGCATTGTTGAAAATAACGAAATACGCAGCATACACGTCCTCATTACTTTTGAATATGACTATAGATGACACTGGTAGAGATATTATACTGTACTATAGATGGGTGTGATGCCCCGAGCCAAGATTCTGGTTTTGGTAGTCCCAGTGTGATCCTATCCAAAATATATAACAGAAGATTGGTCTAGAATGTACTATAGAAAATAAGAACTTTAACTGGTTATAAAAAGTAGTTAAGGTTTCTTATATTGCTCTTCTACAGACTACCTTTATTTATATACCCTTCCTCCATTTACATGTTAACAATATCTCTTTGCTTCTGTTTACTTTACATTCAACATAGAAATTGCGTCACAAAGATGACAAAGTTACATTTATTGTATTTTGTAAGAATAATGTTATAACTTTTTGCTGAACAAATATTGCATACACTGTGAGTAGTTTAGCCTATATCCCGTAAATGGGGTCACTTGAAACGGGCCCAGTCCGGATTTTTTAGAACTTCTAAACACGGCAGGGCCTCCTTTTTTGGGTCCTCGTTGTTGGAAACCCAGACATTAAGTTTTTTAATGTTAATTAAGAGAGCTAGATGTTTCGAACAGTACCATAGTTTTTATTTTTATTTGCCACCGCTCTCCTAACCCCCCGTATATAGTTTGTTCTGTACGCGGAGCATTCATTTTCCAGGAAGCATCAAATTATTGGCAGTTCTTGAGTTTGCTGGGTACATAAAATTCTCCAACCTGTTTCAACACAGAGAGAATAGTTAACAAACAGTTAGTTAACATTAGCGCGCGTTCTTGAGAATCTTTGTACCGGAGCACGTTTTATGCGACAACTTTGAACTCGAAAATTCTGAAGAAACGGTAGCCAAGTACTCAGAAAGAACTAACCGAAGTAGAAAAAGTATAGTCGGATTCAAAAGTAATACCGCCGTGTAGGCTGCGTATTTCGTCATTTTAACATTGCGCCTGCTGGAATTTTACGCCTATGTAATAGAACATTCTAGAACTTAATGAAAAAGAAAAATGTAGTCTATTTCAAGACCTAGGTTTCCAGCGCCGTATCCTGGAGAGAGGCGGTAATGGAATAAAATGAATTTACTTTTGAGGAAAAGGCTCCAGACCACTACTTTTCCATGTTTATTCTATGTAACGTTTGTGCTCTCAAGGATTTCGCATAGCTCTTACAATTTTCACTAGCCATTGTTTGGGTTAAGACTATATTGATTTTGATATTTCTTGTAATATTATAGAAAATTAGCGAACAAGAAAACTAGTTTGACTTACACTATTACTGCTACAATCCTACCGTATCGATAGAGTAAGGTTCTTACCGAATGGTGCACCATGCAGCCTAGTTGAGCATATATAAATAATAGTAAACTACTACATACTACAAATATTATATGTTTTATTCATAAATATACAATAATAACAGAATAAAACAGTAGAAAAAACAGGAAGAAATTTGAATAATACTCTAGTAGGAAATAGTTTTACTATTTATTTATAGTCTATAGTAGTTGTGGAGATTACAGATTCAATATTGAATATAATACCGCTGACATTCTATAAAGTCTGTATAGTCGACGAGCGATGCTCATGTTTTTAAAGGGAGGACCGCTCAAATGTGCAAAATGCGTAGCTCCAATTAAAAATCAACTAAAACATTAAACTTATTTCCCTTCGTTAATTTATGTTAAATCGCTATAATTTAGCTTCCCGTAGTTGGCATATACCGTCTAGATCAAATTTGCAAAAGAAATAATGCTAAAATATAAAAACAACAAGGGAAACAGGCTTTTCAATTTTTCGAATTTTGTGGTTAGCTCTATCGATTTGATAAAATAAAATGGAGAAACAATTTTTGCATTTGTGAGTGTATAGTGTGATTCAAGATGAATAATGGAGTGTTACTTGCGTATTTTTATTAACACTCCATTATTACTCTTGAATCAGACTATACAGTCCTTTAATACCTACTCTTTCCAAGATACTGCACTGGAAACCCAACTCTTGATGGCTAAATGCGAACAAATTTTTCTAACTAACAGAGGATCACTCCGTGTTACGGAGTCTTCTTAAAATAACAATTAGAGTAAGGATTTAGAGTATACGGAACATCTTCTTATACGGAACGTCAGGGCTCGCCAACGGAGACAGTTGCAGAGATTGAGCTATTGCCTTTCCAATGATATATAAATTAACATGAATTGCTTAACAAAAGTAGCCAGGGTATGAGCATCAAGATTTAACCCTTTAGATTTGCTCTGTCTAATTTCCTTTGGGCGCGGCGAGCCGTGGCACAGCACTTTCGAGGATGTGGTGTTGAGCCCTGAACTTCGCTCCATACTTATTTATGCTCTCATCTAATAGTTATATAAAGTTAAACTAAGTTGTGTTCAAATGTATTCCATTAGTAATCATTGTAATTTTGTTCGAAATTGAATTTCGAAACAAGGCGAAGTTGGGATTTTCGAATAAAACAAGCCGGGAAAGGCCATAAAACCACGGAATGAGAGTGATTCAGTCATTTTTCTGATAAGCAATGTTTGCAGTATAATAAAAATGTAAATAAAATAAGCTAGGCATTACTAATGTGTAAGAAAACTGAATAATTATACGTTGACAGAGATTACTTGATAAGGGCTCCCCTAGATAACTGATTGTGAGTTTTATTGCAATACAAACATACATAAAGCAGAGGTAAGGAGGCCGTGTTAAAACGTATAAAGACCTATTTCGCACGGCGCCCAAACGGCCGCAGTAGGGTCAAAGGACTACACCCTTTTTTAGAATTTAAACCTAATTTTTCTCATAAACGACTCCACCAATATTCCCAAAAAACTTTTTTGCCCAGAATAGACTAACAATAAGTGATATATTTCCTGTAATCGCACATATCACACAATAGCTGGAGGTTTCTTCGGGGCAGGGTTTCGGTCATTCATTCCGGAATCTTCTGTAGCAGAGACGGCTACTTTCGTCTTTTTCAGTCTTCGGGTGCACGAAACATAGGATAAATAAGCTGCTGGTTTCCCAAGCCTTCTGCAGCTACGGGGAGACGAACCCACAGCCTCAAATCCTCTCGGATTCAGAGACAGCTGCTCTAACCACTAGGCTAAAGCACCGCAGCGACTAAGAGCTATAAAAAATAAACAAAAGTTGACTGTCACATAAATCCAGGAATCGTGCAACCAGCTTCGTTATTCCATGTTGCTCTGACTCGTTGCCATAGGGCGCGGCAAGCCATAGTTTACCTTCGGAAATTTTTCAAAATATGCAACATTCTCATAGGCAGAGGAAACGGCTTCTTTAATCTTGAATAACATTTATGTCTTATTTTTTAATTAATATTTAAGCTAGTTTTTTGATGTTTTTCTAAAAGATAATAATTAGTTATGCCCTTTCTAGCAATGTTGGATTATGAGTTAAATCGTTCCGTTCGTATCACATGCGGTATGCTCTTTTCATCAGTTATGTTGGCTATTGTGGCTCTTTTTACTCCACGTAAGTATATATGAGCACTACCAAGCACAAGAATAGGGACGACCGTTTAAAAAAAAGTGTTGTCCTCTGCCTGGCCAGGTTGGCATAAATACTTATATATAAGTTCCCATTAATTAGAAACCGGTCCGGCTCAAGTGTATTCTCACCACTGTCGAGCTCTAGAGCTTTAGTCTATAACTATCGTTGTAGTGCATGGATCAGACCATCCAATCTGGGCCCGGGCCCGCCCGGGACTATGGTCCGGCCGGTCCCGGCCCGCCGACTTTTTACAGGGCCCGGCCCGCTGGGGGCTCAGGCACGGATCGGGCTATTTTTGTGACTATATTTAATAACTATAGAGCAGTATGCTACCATAAAACCAGCACTATTCATCTATTTGAACGATATTTATCTGAAAAAGCTCGTTTTAAGCTTTATAATCGTCGAAGCCGTAATATGTCAAAGTTTATAAAAAGTTGTCTTTGTTATTTTTAGAATGGCTTCTACTATCAGCTTCCAGTTATTCATCATACACAGTTGGTATCAAAATATGCTGTGACTCTGCTGTAAGTTAGTAAGATTAAATAACATAGTCCATCTCAAGACCTAGGTTTCCCGCGCGGTATCACGAGAAGGGCGCTGTGATATAAAAACTGTCTTATCTTCAGATAGACAATATTAAAATAAAAAGATATTACTGAGAAAGGATAGCAATACATACAGTAAAGATAATCGCAAAAAAATAACATTTTCAAAAAAAAAAAAAACTAATGAAGCATTTCTGAGCAAGGGTCCCGCACCTTTGAAGTACACTTTCACATAGTCGGCGGACTAATTGCCTGCAGGTAAAGACTGCGAATGTTGCACTGGAGCGCGAATACGTTTCGGTTTCAGTCTATTACCCCTTGGTATCCGCGCTCCTTTGCAAAACTGACCGTATACCCGTGCAAGCGATCCGTCCATCGACCGTACCGGCAAACGTATATATAATCAATTTAGTTATGAGATTGAGGTAATTATTCTGGGTTTAACAGGAAACAATTTGCTTGGACAGGCTGCCATTAAAATTACTTAAAAAGTTTATTATTCTAGGACCCTGGCTTCGTGCATTTATGTGATGCTTGTTTGTTCATCGGTATTATTCTTGGACTGTTATACTCAATTATAGCTATAATCATGGTGTGAGTCAGGGGTGCACTTGTGGCAGGAAGGGCCCTGCCATGGAGCACTGCGCCAGCTTCCAGCGGATACTCCCGTTCCATATTGCACTTTGCAAGTACACGCGTGAAATTTGCCTGCGGGTGCGGTGTCAAAAATCCTATAAATACACAAGTGCCACTCTATTGTTACTCTCGGCGCTAACTATATAGATGTTATTTTTAAGATCCCGTCACTCGAATACTGTTGGTCATAATTCTTCCAACCTTCCTCATGTCTTGAATCTGATAGTGTCCTTAGTAGTGTTTGCACTCTTCCTAACTGTCACAATTGTGTGGCCCGAGAAAGCAATTCCATTTCTACAACGTAGGTGGCCTCTATTATTTAATACACTCAAAGAACTATTTCGTATTCTTTAGATTATATGTTATTCTCCTTTAAAATATTCAGAATTGTATTAATAATGAAAAAAATTGAAGAAAACTGGACGATTTAACGTCAATTCTAAAAATGGGACCCTTGGCGGGGGTACTTTACGAAATTGAGCTCTTATGTAGTCGGATTCAAAACTTTTTTTAATTAAAACGAAAAATTAATTTTCGAGCTAAAACCGCTTTTACGCAATTGCGTTGGCCTTGTAAATAATTTTCTAAACTCCATTATTCGTTTTGAATCCGACTATAACAATATTTCATTAGTGAAAATACTACTAGAAATGTTTTTAGTTTTCCTAATTTGCATAAAATTGACGAGTGTGCAATTAGCCGTGGGGCTCTGTTGGAGCCCGGACTCCGCCTCTATTCGAACCTAAACACAGGGTGGCAGACATTTCAATCGGCAATACATTTATTTAATCATATTATTTTCAGATGGATATTATACTACAACAGTGAGTTTTATTTCACTTGTCGCCTGCCCTCTCTGACAATGAGAATACACAACTGGCGGGGCCGACTCCGGAAGTTATCTCGTCCCTGTCCAGCACAGAGGTGGTTGTCCGGCCCGTCCTGAAATTTTGAAACCCAGGCCGGGCCGGGCCGGCCGGATAACCACTTCTGGTCCATCCCAGCACTGCCCCACAAAGCCCAACCCGACACCTTATTTGTTGACTATGCTTCGCACGGACCAAGTCCGATAATTACTGAACTTGTCTTCGTTCTCTTTCATTGAGAAGCTATTCGAAGATTTAAAATTTCGCACCCGCACCCTCACGAAACACTGCGCGCAGACCCTATTATATTTTAAAGATATACTATAATATTATATGTTTTAGCTTGGCTACAGTTATTATATGTGTATTGCTGCGACAGTATTCGCTGTGGTGGCCCTAATATCGTCTATTATTTTTGGAGTTCAATCTCACAGGAGACAGACGACTGTATATCAAAGTCACGAAATACATCATCATTGTTAACTATACAGAATAAATATGATATATATATATAATTGTATGTTTTGAATTGCTGTACGGGCCGGGCCGGGCTTTTTCTTAATTTACGCAGTCTTTCTTTTATGTTATTTAAAAATTATGTAAAATATAGCCATGCCCCATTTGCAACCCTGTATAGAACAAATTCCGATGATCTGTGGAAATCATAGAAATAACAGGATTGAGAATGCAATAAACTATTAAGAGGCAATTAAAATAATAATAACGGGCCGGGCCAAGGCTACACACCAGTATTCACAACGACCCCGTTTCCTAGTACTCTTTTATTCGCTTCCAAATTTCAAAAAACTCTAAATATAGCTGTTTTTGATGAATTTCAAAAATAAAAAACTATGTCAATGGTTCCCATTCCCACAAATTTAGACATTTAACTTTTTATTTATGTCGGAATTTTCCCCTCTACAAGACCCAATTTAGAGACTTTTTCTATCTCGTCTCTGAGACTCGTTACAGTAACACAAAAACCCGAAAATCCGAACTTTGACACCTTTTTTTGACCATTTTCCAATTTTAAAAATCTTATAATGAGAAAGTTTAATGTCATACATATCTAGCAGTAAAGGTGGAATCTGAAAATGGGATTTAGGAAAATAGGCATTTATCTAATTAATATTTCTCAGACTATACAATATTACTCTCCCAGAATAGGGTATGTACTATATTATTAAGTACTTCTCTCGCCCTGGTTCTTTTCCCAACCTAGTAATATCCCATCTTTTCATCCCAGTTAGTCCTCTTTCGGTTGAGATTCCAATTTCCCTGCGAGTTTCCCACTACTTCTGCTCCATATCCCTATAAAAGCCGGTCCATTCCTCAATAAAACTACTTTCGATTATTCGCTACTCACAGGATGTCTTCAGTTAGAAATGCTGTACCGGCTCCCGCATCCATCCGGACAGCAGCTCTCTTCATCCAGCCTGAGTATCCCCCTACTCCTCAAAACACTCCACACAATTCTGGTCGGACTCCTCTCGTAGCCAATCCTGTTGCCGACGCCATTCAGGCTCATGTGAGTTTGTGTAATAGAGCTAAGAAATTTGATCAGTCCGGTTCGACAGTGACAAAAGTTGATACCTCAGGCTCAAACCAGGCCTTAGATTCCAACCATGTTCTTCACGATATCGATATCGATTGAAAAAGAGCTATCTAAATCTAAATGTTGCAGGCTGAGTTTGTGGCTTATCTTTATCAGTCTCATGGTGCCACCTACGATGATAATGTAACCAAGTTGGAGCAGTCGACTGGAGCCAAAAGAGAACATTTTGCATATGGAGTTGGTGGATTACTTGCACTCTACCTTCTGGCTGGACACTCTGCAGCTTTGCTCTGTAATATGATCGCATTTGCTTATCCTGCAACCCTTTCGCTCAAGGTAAGTAGTAGCCAAAATAGAGGCTACGAAGGGAATCGAACCTGTGTCATGTGATTCGTAGTCTGAGGCCTAACTAACTGAGCTGGCTTGCAGGCTGCTCGAGCTCCAGAGAAGGCTGATAATGTGCAGTTGCTGATCTACTGGACCATATTCGGCTTCACAGTACTGCTCGACTTTTTCTTCATGGGAATGGAATCTAATCTGAACATCTACTGGCTATTTAAGGTAAGGAAGAATGTAGTGCTTTAGACCCGATTCATGTCCACCTTGGGATCTGCCGGATCGGCCAAAATTTCGGGCCCTTTGAGAATCCCGGCTTCGTACACGCAAGTAGTCAATGGTTGCTAGTATTTAATAATGTTTCTGATAGCAGAATTTCTGTTTCACACAATTCCTTTTCTTTTATACATGAAACAGTGTTCTCAGGTTTTCCAACCACAGGAATAACAGGAATATGAATCTAGTTGTTGAATTCTCGCTCATCTACCTGCAATCATGTTAATTAGTCTGTTTTAGGCTGTGTTCATGATGTATCTCTACTTGCCACAGACTATGGGAGCTGCCGTCGTCCACGGAGCTGTGATCGACCCCCTGGCCAAGAAACTCGAAGGATTACTCGAAAAGAAGGAATCATAAAATTTTGAAAAAAATTTAGCCATTTAAATAAATATTCTAACTATATTTTGTTTTTGTTGTTCTTTTGGGCGGATTTGATTCTCAGGATTTTGGATTTTCAAGAATTTCCAGTGGAATTTCTGGGAGGACTCCAACACAGGCCCACAGCCCAGGGGAAAGTCGGCGGGCCGGAATAGGCCCAGGTTGGCTTGATTGATTGCATTGGCTTGATTGCACTGGTCTGCTGAACAGAGCGATATTCTTCTAATAAGTTATACATGAAGTATTCCTCATTTTATTCTAAACTCCGTGTAGAATAAAAAGTTTAAAAATAAATGTTCTTTTAACATTAAGTTACAATAGATTCAGATGGTATAGACAGATTTCCCCTTATAGGTCCGAATTTGGCCAGGTCCAAGATCTCCACATAGTATGGGTGGAAACTTGGCTGGAAAATCGGGCCCAGGTAGGTGTTTTCTTATTTTTCTTATTTTATTATTCTCATTTTCTTATTTGGTAGGTAGGTTTATATGGGCTTTATTATCCCACCCTTTGATTTCCATTCACCAGTACCCCGAATCGTTGCTCCCATTGGTCCTTTTTCACTCCTTAAGAAGTTCTCAATATCCCATATGCTCATATATCCGGAATTACAAGAAAACATTTCTACTAAAGAAGTACTACATATTAATCAGTTGCTATATTATTTAGCTATATTGTCTTCCAATTGGATAGTCGGTTAGTTTTTATGTTCTATTTGTTGGAAACCTTTTTTGTCAAGTACAATCCGTTATTTGCTTTCAATTCATAGAAAGAAGCTCGGGCCCTTGTGGTGATTGTAAAAGCTTATTGGTAGTGTTTCAACGCCCAGCACACTAGGTATAAACCACTTTTAATGGCAAGTTAGTACTTTATCCATTATGTTGATTAAAATCATTGCACTCGGACTTTTATTGGCCCGTCCTCACAGCATACAAAAAAGATGTTTTCCGTTGCGCAAGTCTTGGTGGACCAGCTTTATGGCCGTGGAACGTAGTAGCCTCTAGCGGGGTATTCTAAACAGCACTTTTAGTCAAATTCTAAATAAATAAATGTGAAACTTTTCATTTGCAGTCTTTTCCTTTATAGTACATTTATTTTTATTGAACACCGCTTCTCCATCAAGATAGCGCGCAAGAAGTCCATTTTTAGAATCAGACTATAGTAAATATCATTTTCAGTTATTTTCAGATGGCTCGAGTTGATGTTGATAACCTTATAGTCCGTCTACTGTCCGTTGGGAATCCCGGTGAAGGTCTACCTATCTCTGTTGAAGAGGCGGAGCTTGTAGCTATTTGTGCTGCCGCTAAGCAAGCTAATATAAGCTACAGTAACCCTACAGTAACCCGTTTAGACAAGGGTTCCTGTCTCAGTCCTCATTGGTCGAAGTTAAACCGCCCATCAAGCTATGTGGAGACACTCACGGACAATAGTTGAATATATGTGAATTGAAGACCCAACTGTTATCTGAGAATCCCATTCATATAGGTTCCGTATGCTTACATCCGGAGCTGTTAAAACGACTTACTGTAATTTTGATGATATTTAACGAATATCTTTGAAACTATGAAAAAACTTCTGCGAATCCTCCAGGTCCGCTCCATTGGTTTTGTTTTTTAGTTTTGGGGAGGGACCTGCCCACTCTGCCCTTTTTCCTAATTAAGCTTGGTGTTAAGACGTTCTTCGCCTGTTTGACAGTGGTGGTTTTCCCCCACGGTAAACTATATGTTCTTGGGTGATTATGTGGACAGAGGACGTCAGAGTATAGAAGTTATTACTCTATTTCTATGCTATAAGGTAGAATTACTGTAGTGGGTTACGGTAACTTACGGTAATGGACCGGTTCACTATTAAACCAAAATAGACCTTTAAAAAGCCGTTATTACGTCTTAAGTTTATGTTATATTAGAAGTTATTTGAAATAAAACAATTTAGGCGGTTTATATTCTTGATAAAACTGCACTTAGTAGTTTTAAACTAGGTTGTTGAATGTACAACATTAGCGTTGTATAGTTTGAATCAAGAGTTACAGTATCCTCGAGAGTGGCGATGTTAGGTTACTTATGCTTTCCATTCATTTTTGGCCGTTTACTACGATAATGCGCCGGAAACCTAGCTCCAGATACAGCCTATAGACTGGAAGATCCTGGATGGATGGAAGATCCTAGATGGATGGAGATGGAAACCTGGATGGAAGATCCTACTAAACGCTAAATAAAGTTGTGCAAAGTAGTCCTACTCATTATTGCATATTGAAAAACTTTTAATGAATAAAACAATTGTAGATAATGGGTGCCTGACCCGATACTCCATTAATCTTCAGTTCTTTAGGTTAAATATCCACATAACTTCTTCCTACTCCGCGGTAGTCATGAATGTGCTTGATCTTCTATGGAGTGACCCGGATCTATGCACCTTGATCTTCTATGGAGTGACCCGGATCTATGCACTAAGATACGTGTTTCGGGGCGGGACTTTGGAGCTGAAGGTTACTGTGACTGAATTTCACTCTGAGGTGGTCTCTGGAATGGAGTTTTGGGCTCCGAAACGAATACAATCTTTTTGGATTACGATCTTTACTAGTTGTTTGTTACTACAAATTTATCTGTGTCTTTTAGGGTTGGTCTGCCAACACTCGTGGTGTTAGTTTTGTATTCGGCGAAGATGTTCTGAAGGAAGCTCTGCAGACTTTGGATATTGATTTGGTGGTTCGCGCTCATCAGGCATATTTTTTTAGAGAGTAAATGAGCCGTATATTCTAAACTATTTTTGTAGGTTGCTCGTTTTACGAACGTGGAAGGGAACTGCGAAATGGTACTTTAATTTTTATTCCGGGATTTTTACTTTTGAATTTGACTGTGCTTCCGTAAGGAAAACCATAATCTCTAATTGGGCCATAGGCTACTCCTTTCCAACCTGAAACATAGTCCATAACAAAAAAAGACTGCAGTGGTGTTGGTTAAGGTTTCAAAAATCGCTAATTTTGCGTCAAAATTAAACTTCCATTATATGGTTCGATGCGCAATCTTTTGTTTTGTCAAACATTTTATTGCGGACAATTTCACAATGCTGCCGCAATTATGCACGTTGATGAGAATTTAGTCTGTTCATTCAATGTAAGTTTAGTTATGCCTTTAATAACTTTAAAATAACGGAGCCCGGTTAGCTCAGTCGGTAGAGCACCAGACTCTTAATCTGGCTGTCGCGGGTTCGAGCCCCGCATCGGGCTTAGATTTTTTGCATTTTTTCTAGATAAGTACAATGATAAATTTGTAAACTTCAGAGGTAATTTGTTCTCTTTTAAAACTGCCGGTCTGGATAAGAATAGGTGAAGAATTCATGTACAAGTCATTCGAGTTTCACCTAGATAAAGGTAAAACATCAGGTCTTTCTACTGTTGACTTTTTCAAAAGAAAAGCTCAGTCGTTTCGTTTGTTTTGCCAACATTTTTGAACAAACGTTTTAGCTCGTAGAAAATGGCTGCTTCTTGGGGAACCGGAACAATAACCCGAAAACTTCCAGCGAAAGATTTATCTCTGATTCCATGTGTTGGTGCGCCTGGACTGTTTAGTGACGTTTAATTGACTTATAGTTAGAGAAGAACGCGACGCATCAAATATATCGACTCATAAAGACAAAAATCATGATATTTACAGTTCAATAACATAACTGATAGGTAGACATGCTTTCATTTTCAAACAATCAGACAATAGCTAAGGGGTTAAGTTTTGGTATACTCCCTAAAATTTAAACTGGCAGAATAACATTTAAAATTTGACACAACGTTTGGAAACTTCACACCTAATGGAGTCCTATGGATACGTCGATGTATCCTGTCTAGGTTTTGATTAAGACTTCGGTCTCATTGCTGCTTAAGGAGTAACAATGAGAAATACATGAAGGTGCATAAAACAATAGTTCACTGGTTTCATTTTTCCAAAGGCAATAAGTTTACATATGATAGACACCCCTCACATATTGTGCAAACTGCTTTTCGATCAACCGGAATTCTTTCAACCAACTTGATTGTGTGCAGTATTGGGTGTTAGGAAGAGTTAACGTATAATTATCAGCAATTTCTTATAGAAATTTTGCTTTTTCCAGAAATTGCAAAAATACAATATTCACGTCAGGAATTATTTATTTTCTTTTAAAACTGTGCGAAAACCAAATGTTGTCATTGTTTTTGAAAAATAATTTTGGCCGTTTGAAGTAATACAAGGCACTATACTATTATAGATGAACCGAATTTCCCTTCCGGTTGTACACTTCCGTTAAAAACTTTTTTTCCTATGTAAGCTCAGCGATCAAGGAATAGTTACAGCTTATGACAAGGGGAACAAGAAAGTCACTATGATTAATATCACGCCCACCAGCCCCTGAATTGCATCAAATTTCATATCAAAAATTAATCGAATTCAGATCAGTTGAAAATATCATACACAACAGGGGGATTCTGAAGATCTGTTCACTCGAATCACAACGATAAAGGAATAGTTGCAGCTTATGATAAGGGGAACAAGAAAGTCAATTTGATTAATATCTGATGCACCAGCACCTGAATTGCATCAAATTTCATATCAAAAATTAATCGAATTCAGATCAGTTGAAAATAGTATACACAGCAAGGGGATTCTGAAGATCTGTTCACTCGAATCACAACACACATAGTTATGCAAAAAATACTACTATTTTGAACACTATGAATATTAATATCATATGATATGATTCATATCAATTGATTGGAGCACCGAAACGAATTTTCGCAGACAAACTCGATAGGTCTGAACCGCCCATCACTACCAGTAGTGATACGTTGGTTACGTTTCCTTTTTAAGAAATATCCAGAAGGACATTCACATTTGCTACCAATAATTACTGAATGCGAAATTAGAACCTTGTGCCATTAAATTGTCCCATAAATATATCCTCCTATCATAACTTTCGCTGTGAACATTATGCATAATAAATTAAATTATCACTCGATCATCATGCTAACCGCTCCATTTAGTCATTTATCAGCACACTTAATTCCGCGTGGAGACCTAACCACAATATCGGATATGATTCACCTTAAGGGCAGTGAACAGTTAAGAGATTCAAAATTCAACGAATCCTCTAAGTGATCGAACAATATTAAAAAAGAACATGCTGAAATACGATTAAAAAAATCGTATAACCAGTTCAATAGATTCTAAGCGTATTTGCAGCATCCATCAATGTAAATGGTCATCCATACACCATACTTTAGAATATGTTGAAAGTAATGAGCTCCATGAATATGAATATGAATAGTTTGTTAGAGCAAACGCGCGTTGATCCACTGAAAAATAAAACTGAAATCCCTCCTACACGAATGAACGTGGCTGACCAATATATTATTAAAATCTAAATAGATCTTCAGCAAATCATGTTAAACTGATGGTTGTCATTTTCCTCATTCCAATAATTACGCACGCTGAAATATCCCTATAATAGTCATTTATATCGCTGTATTTCCATAAAATAACATGTACATCACTGTACTGGTGAATATTTTTAAACCATAATTGAAAAAATAATTAGAAATTTGACCAAAAATCAACTGGTTAAAAAAAGACAGCACTTGAGTTTATTGTGCACTGCGTTTACAATTTCACCTGACGGTTAATGCGCGGTCCCTGCTAGCTCCGCCCATAGAAATGTGGGCAAAATGCGTTTTCAAAGAAACAGCCTACTTTTGTTTAAAATTAAATTTTTCCTTTTAAAGTCTAAGTAATTTTTTCGATTTTTTTGTAGGTTGTTGGATAAATCATGTGATTCTTATATAGAAGTGGTTTGCTTCCTAATCTTCTTTTAGTTCCTGTATTGTCTTCAAGTTATGCTTCATGTAGTTTGAAAACTTCTTCCATTCCTTCATGATGTTATTTTTTTTACTTTCTATTGCAGGTTGACCATGTTCCGCGCTACTCAGTCAGTCCGTAGCATCTCCGTGACTGTTGTTCGCAACCAGGATTTGGTTCAACAGGCTTTCCTCAAGCAGGTCAAGGAATATGCTCAGAAGGCCGGGAACCTCGCCAACTCCGAACCTGCAGTAAGTTTCAGAATTACCTTTGCTAATGATAGGTCCTCTTCTGCACTTCTCGCCTAATGAATGGGTTCGCTTGTTCTGTGCGCACAGTTCGGATGATCATTTTTTCGGGAGGGGCTCTAGTTCGCCTAGTGCTATTTCGAAATTGTGTCCTGGAGTAACGAAGGGTTCCATTAGTTGCAGGATAACTTTTTTTACCATACAAGTTATTCTACGCTCGACATCCAGGTTTATTTTGGATTTATTACCCATCGTGTTCATTTTTTATTTTTATTTTCTAAGAAAGTTGTGATGTCGAGAGCAGAATGATCATGCTCAGAGAGATATTACTACGCTGCAAATCTTCTGCACCACTCACTCAACGCCTTATCCTCCCGGTGTTTGAAATTATATCTTTTCAAGTTTCATTTATTGCAGTTACACTATAATTTAGGTCAAGAAGGCACTCCAGGATGAACTCAATCGTCTTGCTATGAAGTTCCAACTTGCCAGCTCTGAAGTTGTTGCCAAGATCCCAACTAACTTCGAAACTCCCAAGGTAGTGTACCGTTTGAGTGAACGATGGGCTATTCATTATATTCATTTGCAATACTATGAACTATAATTGTTCATGGCATTGTTTAGAGCTGTTTTATTCAAGGATGCGAGCGTCTCTAGTATCAAACCGTAACCATGTCATTTTTTAAATGTTCAAAATCGCACATCTAATGCACTCTACATTTGTAAATTACATATTATTTTACTATTCTAGGTTGAATCCTCTGTAAATCTGTTGGTGGAAGGACAGGATGTGAAGAACCTTATTGCTGATGTTAGCAAGGTAAACTGTATCGTGCTACCAATTTCTTAATCAACTATTTCAGGAGACCACCGCATACATCGCTGCTCGCACCGCCAAGAAGGCCGAGGAAGCTGCTAGACTAGCCGCTCTCAAACAGTAAATTTTTAGTTAGTGTTTTGAATAAATGATATAACTGGATGCTGTTGTACCATCTTATATGCACTATCTTCGGTAATATTGGCAAGTGTGCCATTGGCACGATTGCTTACTCTACGTTTCATCAGGCTTCTTCGTATTCTTAGTTATTATTGTAGTTTATTTCTAACCAAGTCTACTTCTTGCCGGATTTCTACATGAATGTAACTCTGACAACTGTCAGGCTATCGCTGTGGGACTCAGCCGGCATTTGAGTGGTGCTTTGTCCATCTGTTCTACGATCAATAGTGGGGGCGTGGCCAGTAGGTTATGCCGGTCAGCGGTCTTACAAATTTCTTTCATCTAGGATGAATCGCTTGTTTTTTCAGTGTCTCCGTTTACTGGTTTGTTTATTCGATATTTAATTTGAAATTTCTACAAAGGAGAATTTTGCGAGATTATCGGAGATAATTTATCGCTCTAAGAAGTTGTTTAAACATTTGTGGACTACTTTTTTCGACACACTAAGTCATCTTACGGAGGAGAGCGGTATTTTAGCACGTTTTTTTTCTTTAATGTTGTTAAGAAGCGGGAAAATTGGTATTTCTGTATCTGACAAGTGTACGCGGGAGTGGAAAATAAATATTCACCAAAAATTAGTAAAACGATTTTTTTTAATATTATTTAGATGATTTTCCATATATTTTTTATTAAATAAGGCGCGTATAACCTCAATACAGGTTTTAGGATAGGTGCGCTGTTACCAGCACAAAGTCTTGGCAGGCTAAAGGCAGCATAACAACGGACAAATGCACAGGTTGGTTTTTTGCTATTCTTTTGTTATTATTTTCAATTTTACCTTATTTAGGACTTTATTTTCCACTCCCGCGTACACTTCGGCAACGGCGCTGCCGGTCTAGGTTTTGAAACGCACTATACATAATAAACTGATTTTCCATAATTCCTATGTTTTAAACGTTTCTTAGAAATAACACATAAGCTCTTGCTAAATATGGAATATCAGACCTACGTTATGAAAATCCCGCGCTGCAACCATTTCTTCCATTATAACCAGTCGTCTTCCTCTAAAGCTGGTAATAATTTGCTCCAGCCTATTGTCACTTTCTGCTTCATTTCCATTGTTGTTTTTGCTTTTTCTTCTCCGGAGGTACAAAGTGGAAAACAAACGCGGAGAATAGAGACCGCCGACCGAGCCGAGCCCCAGCTAGTACTAAACCTAGGCAGGCAGCGGGGTTATGTTTTCTAAATGTTCCAGATTTTCATGTGATATTTATGTATTTTATAAATAATAACATGTTACAGTCTGTTTCAAAACCTTGACTAATCGATCCGCGGTGTTACAAAATAAAAATATTAAGAATTGGGCAATTCCAGAACCTTTTTAAATGAAAAATTTGTAACAATAATCTTTAATCGTCTACATTATACATAAATACATTCATTTATTCCTGTCCTAAAGTGGTCGGCTTGCTCTCGCCCCCCCCCCCCCCCCTTTCAACACTCCATTAGCTTCTTTTGTTCATTTTCTTCTAGAACTTACTCGTTTTTTCTACTTTTTGTTCCCCGACCGGCCCTTTTTCTTCTCTTTTCTTTTGACAAACTTAACTCCCTGGGGGTCCAACGTTGTCGTCGCCCAAAGTCGTTTCCGCGCTCACCAACGAGTCGCAACAAGGAATATGTTGCCCCATTTTTGGGTATGAATAAGTTGGATAACTTCACTATTTAGGAAGTTTAGTCCATATTAAAGGGACTGTGACACGGTTTTTAACATAGCATCACAAAAGAAAGAGAATTTTGTGTTCATCAAAAAGTTCAAAGGAAATATATATCCAAAATTGTTTGCATTTTATTTTGTTTGCATTTACCCAAAATATTTTTTGTTACGATAGCATCGCCAAGAACGAAAATGTGTCTGTACATTGTCATATTCCCTTTAAGCTCTAGTCAGAATAACTTAGCAGGCTAAGGGTGTTTCACCTTAGCTATAGAAAGATATCCGAGTATCTAAGGTTCAACTAACCTAGTAAAACAGAATACATAAAAGCGGTTCGGCAAGTTGCGGGGTCTTCAGGAGAAAAAAGAAATTATGATGTGCCACGTGCATTTTTTGTGTAAATTTGGCGTAATTTCGTTTTTGAACTTTTTGTATCAGTTTTCCACAAGTATGTCATTATTCATGTTGGTTTTAACATTGTTTATAACAATTCGGGAATCTGTTTAGAGGTTTTTTTATAAAACTACACTCATTTTACGTTAACACCTTCTCATCCATAACCCTGCTATGAAAACCTAGCCAGTGTTACCCGGTCTAGTTTCGACATTCCGGCGCGGCCCGGCCTACGCTCAAAAATATGGGGCCGAGAAGGCCGGGCCGGATAAACAGACTACTAAATAGCTCTGAGCTAAAGCTTATTTTTAACGAAAACGGCTCGAGAGTCTTCATTGCTGTAATTCAATAACGTTCCGCAACTAAATTTAGTAAAAGAGTTTCTAAAAATAGAAAAAAAATAGAAAACGAGTTTTTTGTATATAAAAAGGGCCAAAGCAAGAACAAAAAACCGGCCAGAGTAAGATTTCGCACTCTAAGAGCAGTGCTAGAACTGCTATAGTCAGCGCCAAGAGTAATAATGGAGCGTAATGAATTCAACGGTCGTCTGAGCCCTGGATTCCAGACTATTCTCAAAACTACAGAAAATCTTAACCGGGAAGTTGCAAGTTCCGTGCCCTTTCGAATTCTGAAAAGTGTACTTTTCTCTTTAAACATACGCACTCTACCATAACACTGCTTCTTTTCGGGGTTAGCTATTTATAACATTATTGATGACGCCTTGTTATTTTCGAACACTGCTGAGGGATAAGTTTTAGCAAAACAAACTCACATTTGATATAAACAAACTGATAGAAGGGAATCGAAAAAAGGTCTCATGAAAACGTTTTCTTCCAGGAGGTTGGGCCCGGCCATAAATGAGCCCGCCTTACATTTTCGATCCGGCCAGGTGCGATCCATCAAAGTGATGAATAGATACCGGCCCTTATCGTAAATGACCACCCTGCTGGCAAGTGACGTCGAAGAAATCAGAGGTCATTATCCGGCCGGCCGCGTCTGGTTTTCGAGATTCTTTTCGAGATTCCAGGCTGGGCCTGCTTAGGCCGGGTTAGGACCGGCCGGTAACCAAATTTGTGTACGCCCAGAGGTGTTTATCCGGGCGGCCTGGGTTTGAAAATTTCAGGCTCTGCAAAAAATCAATTCTGCCATTTCATTTCCGTATTGGTAAATACCCGAGAAGAGTTGCTTTAAATTGGTTTGGTTTAAAAATATGGGACCACACAATAGCAACTTTACCGAATGCGAACGAATGTAACTGCAAAGATGGGAATATAACAGAGCTGGTTACCGGCCCGGCCCGGCCCGGCCTAAAATTTTGAAACCCAGGCCTGGCCGACCGGATAACCACCTCTGAAATATGATGCCCCGAAAGGGCCCAAATTCCTTCTTCTGTGCCAAGTTCTCCATATCAATTCTCTATCTAGTAGCTACCGTTTTCATGAATTCGGACCTTCTTATCATCTACAGTAACCGTCATCCAACAGTATTTACTCCGTCCTGATTGGTTATCTTCCATTCCTTAATACTCCGCGAAATCCGCACCTCATTAGCTTATCTTATTGGGAGGGCCGAAGAGAAGCAGACATAATAAGGGAAATAGTCCTTTAAATAGTCCTTTAACGCGTTGAATTCAAAAGTAATAAGGCCTTGTAAGCTGCGTATTTTACCATTTTTAACACTGGCTAGCAATTTACGCGCGCGGAACCTGCAATTGCAAGTTTGTCTTCATTTTGTATGTCTCAGACATAGGAAACGATACGTTTCTTATATGTTTTAATCTGTAGACTTTGTTAATAAAAATTATAAAATCTGAAATGTTTCCTTTCGACAGAGACGGCTCTTTCCCACCAATATGCTATATTAAGCTGACATGGCCAAGGCTTCATAAAATTCGGAAACCCTTATCACAGTCCTTAAATTATTCAATATAAACTCCTCCTAATCCTCAATTAATCTTCTTCTTTTGAATGAGTAGCTTCAGTAGCTTCAATACGTGTTTCCTCAAGTGCAAACATCGATTTTTGGCAAGTTTGCGAGTTGTCTTTTGAGTTAGAAGCAAGTTAAAATTACAGCTGTTAGTTAATAATTGCTTATTAAAACATGATTTTTAGGAACTCAAGAGCTTCAAAGAATCATCTTTGTAGCTTAATTGACGCTAGAAACTAACTGCAGCATCAGATTTCACTGCGATTTTAGATTAGATGAATGTTTGTTAGGCTTATAAAAATAATACTTAATTTTTCTCTGAAACTACTAAACTATTTTTTCCCAAAAAACTCATTTTCCTATATCAAACTACGAGCTATGGAATGGTACCAAAATAAATATAAGTTGAATGTAAACTAAATCCAGGAATTGTGCACCAAGTTTTCGCTATCCGATTTTGCTCTGCATCGTTGTATTAGGACGCGGCGCGTCTGGATGTCCAGCGCGTATCAGAAGGTTGCGCGTTGTTGGATGAAAATGAAATCAGCTTGGGATAAAAGACCTCAAATTAACCGATTTTCCATTTTCTTTTTACAACACCCCGTCTCCGAGCATACCGCGACTCACTCTAATACTATAATACTATTTTGCGTAACTTCTAATCGGGGGTCTAGTTAATTGTTTCTCGGCGGTGGCAATAATTCTCTAAACTTATTATTTCGCCTCCGGGGGAATTGTCTCTGCTCTCTCCCCGGTTAACCTAGTTCTCTCGTCACCCTCTGGCGTACTGCGTTTACGCGCTATCTAGCTTACTTTAAACTATGCATAGACGGGGCTCAGAAACTAGCGCACTGCTTCGAAATAGAGAGCTTTTGCTAGTTGAAGCAAATTTACTCTTTTTTATTTTTTAAATTAATTTTGTTAATCGTTTAAATTTGTAAATGAACCTAGTATTGGGGCCTTCATATTGGCCTTTCAGTATTATTGTGTAGTATTTTACTTCCTGTATCCCTTGTATCAGAATAATAGTAGATTTATTTGAAGTAGAGTTTCGGCCATTTATTCCGGAATCTTCCAAGCATAGGGGGATACTTTCTAACATTTAGTCTTCGGGTGCACTGAAAAATCTGTTATACTTAAGCAAATTTTCTAATGTATAGCACATTTTTTAGATTTTATAAAATGTAACAGAGATTTGGTTTATCCATTTGTAAACGTTTGTTGTAGTAAAGTAAGATTATGTTGATCATTGCGAGAGCTACTCTCATTTTCGGATTACCAAAATCTCGTAAAAAGTTGCTACTTTTACAAAAGTTCTCTCAGCTCAGAGGATCGAACCCTTAGCCCCAATCGTTCTCCATGGATTCCGAGACCGCTGCTCTAACCATTAGGCAATGAAAACATTTATCTGGTATTCACATAACTTGCAGTTAGGGGTTTTTCTCGACCCGGCCGGTCTTCGCCGCCCGAGAAATGTTGCCCACGAGCCGGCTCGGGCCGGCCCATTCTATCTGCACTTCAAACGCGTCAACTGTTCTGCTCGTTAGCGCATTCTAAGTGTATTTACTATAAACTGCATTATTTCACATGCTAACAAGCATGTTCCAAATGATTTATTGTTTCTGGGGCAGGCGGCTGCAAATAATCGAACAAGAAAGTCAGCTGGCACGAGCTGTAGCCGGGTTGAGGGGTCTGGGCTGGGTTCGAACAAAAGTGCGAATTTACGGCCTCGACCGCGTTTTGAACCGAACATTTAGAGCATTCTAGCTCGGTTGTTGGGCTCAAAATAACTAGTTTATCTATAGTCTTTAACAAAAGTTATGTTTCTAGAGTATACAATACACCGATTGTTCACTTCATTTATAAAACAATTCTACTCTTCAGGATACCGCGCTGCCACCTGTACCCGGGCATTTCCATACTACGGCCACTATCTCTTGGTACAAGCTATAAATAATAATCTCACTAATATTCAATAATAACTCTGTTTTTGTACTGGAAAAACATAACAAAGCAACAAAGACGCAGAAAAACAATATATATGACAGTAGGAGGACGAGGATATTGATCACGGAGTGTCCATGTTTTCTAAATTGCGTATTGCATTGAATTGTGGAGAAATGGAGATCTGCGTAACGTCCTATAGTCATTTATATTTATTAATTTAAATAAAACATATATACTAAGTACGTTTTAATTCAGTCAAATAGCCCTTTGTTTATAATATCGAACTAATGGAAGCAACAAATGATTTAGCGGATAACTTATGGAATGCTCCTGTTTGGGACATTTGGTTTCACCTATTTATTTTAAATCTTACTTTTATTTAATAACACCGCGTCTAACGAGGATACTGCGATGCAAACCTAGGTCTATATACAGACTAGCTACCATTATTGTCATATAGTCTACGGACAAATCTCATGTAGTTTAAAGGTCTATTTATTATAAGGCGAGCACTTAATTATATCGGTTACTTGTAAATTTTCTTTCGATTTCTGCGCCACTTCTAAATTCTACAGTACACCTTTGCAAACGATTCATCTGTCGACTATAGAAACCATTGCTTACTTACTCGACTTGCTATCTCTATCTCTATAAAAGAGTAAGTTGTATGTATGTTTGTATATCTGTGACAAAAAAGTTTCTTAGAATTGGATGATTTTTTTGTGGTATGTATATCTCACCATTTTAAGATCACGTACCAAGTTTCCGCGCGCACGCTCAATTGCGTACCGAGTTATAAGCGCGGTGTCAAAAATTCAAAGCGGTGTTAAAAATTCCAGTCAGTCTCAATCGATGAG
>JAQGAV010000997.1:0-24605 GCA_034691345.1 Phasmarhabditis papillosa | reverse complement strand
AGTTATTATCAAAAAGGAAAGTCTGGTTGGTCCGCCAAGAAGCTAGTGTATATGCCTGCGGCGCCAGCTAGTTGGGGCCGCTTCGCGGAAGAATCCAGGATCTTGAATCCTCTAAGTAAAAATTATTGCAATAAGTAAAAACATAGTAAAGACGCACTGGTTATTGCAATAGTTTATAAACCAAAAGAACCTCAACTAGATGATTATCTGATTTCATAAAGCAAGGTTATCTGCCTGTATTGACAATATGGTGTTGGTATTCTATTCCCGAATCACTCGTAGCACTTCAGTAGTAGATTTCTTCAGAAGACTGCAGTGCGCGGTGTTGTGTAAGGTTTGTAAAATCTCTCGTTCTGTGAGAAAATTTTAAACCAATTATATATAATTTGCAGCGCAATTTTTTGTTTGATGTCAGAAAAATATTATTGTGCTAGTTTTGTTTTGTATGATATCCAGAAAAAGACAAATATGCAAATGCGGAAGACAACGTATACCACCGCGCTCTAGGGTCTTTTGCTTGTTATAGGATATATCCTTCCGAATGTTTCATTAAATACCTACCACGTGAAGCATTTCTGGTGCAATATTGTTACAGATGTGAATAGACTCTAGCTTATCCATGTATTCCATAATAATATGACCCTTTAAGGGTTCTTATTTTCCAAACTTCTGCTTGTGGTAAATCTAAAAGCAATAAAAATGAATATAACCGGGGTGGTAACTCGCCGAGCCACAGACGAAAACCTATCCCGCAGCCCGCTTAGAGTGCTGGCCTGTGCAATTCCCGCTACATGAGCATAACGACAGTCATGGTACACTTTTGCAATAATAAATGTTTATTTTTCCGAAAGTACAATTAAAAACAGAAAATTATCATTTGCTATTCGTTAATAATTATATAATCGTACTCTCGGAGGAGGACTTTGAAGTCAAATTTTGAAACCGGCTGGGAACAGGAATTCATAATTCCTGACATCTATTCTCTTTCTAGATGTTCCAGTTTTAGTATTGTATACCTTAGCAGCGTGCATCTTCTCTAAGAGACCATGTTTGTCGAATAGATTGTAAATGTTGATCTCGGTATTGTGGAACTATAATTACATACAACTTCGTATTATATTATAACTATGCATTGACGTACACAAGGCTCATTTTCATATATTTTTATCTGGGCCCGGTTAGGCAATTTAGGAACCCTGAGGTTCCTTCTCCGTGTTCAAAAATTTCAACCGGAACGGTCAACTCTGTTACGGGGCATTTAACGATGTGGGGCCTCAGAAAATAAGACCCCGCTTGATTTCAACATACTAGTGAATCCTTTTCCAATTATGTTAAAACCAGGGAACAAAGAAATGCCACATCAACTAGATGGTAACATGGGTGGGAGTGGTCCGGTCTACGGTTACAATTTTTCGGCCTTGACCGTAGACTTCAAATTCGACAATGGCCCTGGCCGGCCCAAGCAATGCCCATCACTGGATGGCAAACTGAACGAAGTAGTCTATTTTACGGATTTCTTACAAGCTACATTAGTTATCAGCGTAGAGCGCACTTCCAAAAATGCCCCCAAACGAACTGTGCATTCTTATCAGATTGTTAAACGCATGGGAAAGATTAGAGGGAAATGGAGAAATCAGAGAATTAGTTATTTGCACAAACAAATGTAAACTTTCAGTTGACCGCTGACTTTGCGAATTTGCGGGGATCTCTAAATTAGGCCGGCCCTGGCCCACTATATTTTCCACTGGCGGAGCCGGCTCAATCGGCCAGATAGCGTCGCAAAAATAGGAAATACACAACTTTTTGAATTTTTGCTGGCAGAAGTGGCATATATGTCCGAAAACCGGATGCCACTACCTTTCTTTAACGAACATGCATTTCTGTAAATATTCCGGCGGCAAAATTCAGACCTCGTTCTCAGAGGTGGGAAAGGGCTTCCCACAATTTGTCTGCCCCGGCAAGCTCGACTTATCAGAATTGCGGCCCTAGCCAGGGAAGCGCAGTAAATCCAGCAACCCCCCCCCCCTCTGTGCGTGTACCCATCCAAAGATGAGAGGAAGGAACCTAAACCCATATCATTGCACCAGAAACGTCTTCGAAATGAAAACTAACATCTTTAACTTGTTCCGACATGTTTTTGAATACTTCTGTAAATTGTTCCAAAAGACCCTCCATCTTGTTCTTTTCGGCCATCTTCTTAGAAAAGGCAACCATAGTTACGGCGGTACAAATCTGAACATTAAAACTATTTACGAAATTTCCGAATCACATCGTTTGTTGTTTTTTCGGAAACACTATGGAGGGTGCACGAACTTTGCACCAGTCAGCTTTTAGAAAAATAGTTGAAAACATACAAACTGGTTCATATTGCGAAACTTTACGTGTCGCAAAATTTTGACTGGTTATTTGTAATAAAATACTTTTGAATATAGTCTTATCCATATTTAGGTTTCCAGCGTGGTATCTGGAGAAAGGCGATGTTAAATAAAAATGAATATATTTTTGAGGATAAGGCTGGCTTCCTATCCATCAAGTTTCTATTCATTTTATATGACTTGCTGTTCTTCAGGACACTGAACTAGAGAGCTAACTCTTGTAACCGACTCTATAATCCGGCAAGGTCATTTCAAAAGGGGATAGTTTTATTCCGAATTCATACCTTTGCAATAAACTTCTTTGGCAGGTTCTCTCCAGGTTGCTCACCGTGCCAATCGGCATCAACTAGACAGATGCGAGACATGAAACCCTAAAACTAGTGTTAGAAAAAGAGAGAAATATAGAATCGAGGAGGAAGGTGAACCGTTTGAAAACTCCCGTTTTGCCAGTCCAATAAACTCGGATGCTCAGGATTCAAAAATCTATATGACCCGTTTCCCACTTACATTTCCATCTCCAACGTTCTTGATAGTCTTTGCTTCTCCAAAAGTAGCACTTGTTCCAAGCGACTTCTGCATATTTCTTTCTGTAACAATAGAGTTAGCAAGAATGATTACTCTCAAATAATGGTTGGAATAGGCCGACCCGGGACAGCCCGGTCTAAAACATTTTCGGCCCGATTTTCGAAATACCTGAGTCGACCCTTATATCCAAGCCCTGTTTTTACTTATCCACAATATATGAAGCAGTAATTATTCCTTTGCTTACCAATATCATCCCAGGTAACATGAGTTCCAAAGATGCCTTCGCCCTCTGTGTACAGATTCAGCTCAGATTCGGCGGTCATTTTTCTTCTAGAAGTCAAATTTTAAACAAAATTAAAGCAAATATAATTGAAATAATAGCAGAGTAAGAATACGAATAAGGGCATGACTAATGCGATTCCCACCCTAACAAGAGATTGAGAAAAAAACTTGTTAAATAGTCTTTATCAATAGCTTCAGCGAACTAATCACCCTGCGGAGCGGCGGGGTTTTACAACAATAAATTTAAACTTGGTGGATTGGTAGTCTTTTCGTCAAAAGCACATTCATTTTGCTACAATACCACCTCTTTATAAAATATTGCTCTGGAAACCTTGCTCTTTAATCAGACTATAGAAATTTCTCGAAATAAAATGAGGCACTAAACAATGGTACTGATTCTTGAATATTTGGTATCGGCAGTACCGTTTCTACTCATCTGTTTTAGTCCGATAACACTCATATAGATAGACAGCGTTAAAGTTTGTGCTAAGAACAAGAACGACACAAATTAGAACAAGAAAAACCGGATCTCCTGATGAGTTTATTGGCTTTAGTCCTCCCAAATTCGACCATAAAATAGGGTTTTTTCAAACAAACAACGGAACAAATTAGTAGACAGACTGCCCGTCTAGGGCAGAGTGGTTGAAGTTTGATATCGGTAGATTTGGAGATTTTCGGGCCAGCCCGTTGCGGCGTTTAAACTGGGTCCAGCCAATCGAACAGCGGCTAATGTACTAGACTTATCGATAAAAAAATTGAAAGTAACAAAATATATAAATCTCATAATATAAAAAATCTGTTAAAACATAATATAGCTCAAGCAGCTGGCATCGAGTGTTGGCACAGGTTTCGGACCGAGCGTACTGTGTGCTGTAATATGCACTAGATTATAGCGTTCTATATCTTGCCCATAGGCAGACCAGCGGCCCCGGCCGGCCCGCGAAATTCTCACCCCAGCACTTAGAACAGAAAGCGGAAAAATCAAGAAGAATAAAAGACTATCCAGCAACATATTAATAGTTTTATATAAACTTTTTATAAGAATTGCTTTAAACGTTATCTAATCGGAATTGAGTGAAGCATCAAAACCATTGTGCCGTCAGAATAAAGGAACCACCAACAAATCACAATTCCTAGATATTGCTTGTTTGGGAAGCATTAATAGATATAGATTAATAGATGTAGCTTGGAATAAAGGATACGCAAACGGCATTATAAGGAATTATGGGAGTGGAATCGGCAATGCTCTCAAAACTTTCAAACTTTGTTGTTTTGTCAATATTAAAGTTATTGAAGTGAAATAAAACTGAGAAACATTCAGAAAGGTTCGGATGGATGCCAATGGGATCAGCTTAATATCTTCGAAAGAACCATCACAGTTTGAGCTACGCTGTTCTCAATTAATGGTCGCTCAAATACAATTTATACATAGCAAATATGAAAATTGGCGGAAGCTAAGGAAACTATACCATATAAATTGGAAAATACATTATCTTCCAATTCATCATACCCTCTACAGTTGATTCTTTTCATTAAAACCTTCATTGGGCTTCAATTAGAGTCTGAATCAAGAGCTCTGATTCCAGCGCAGTATGCTGAAGGAAGGCGATGTTAGATTGAAATGAATGTACTTTTGAAAAAGTGTTCCCAAACTAGCTGTTTTTCAATTCATTTTATATAAAATTGTCTTTCAGCACTTGTAAATAACTCTCGATACGGACTATATCTATTTTCAATAAGTATTGTCTTGAAAAATAGTAGCAAAACCTTGCATTTCAAAATGTTGACTAAGTCTTGAACCGAGAAACAACGAACTTATTTATCAGCTTGACCTCCTTCTTTAATTTAGCGGTCTTACTTATGAAAGTGGCATTGAGCCAAGCTCACAATAAACAACCGCATGCGAGCGGGTTCGAACCAGCGACCCTCCGCTCTGCAAACTGTGATACTAACCAATACACCACAAGCGCACCTTTTATTACACCGTGAAAGTTGACTAGATCGAAGAATAGAAGTATTGTACAACGTTCATTAAAACGCCAGCTAGGGTTAAAAAATTTAATTAAACTTTATTCTGTTACTGAAATTCGTGACTGTTTACGTTTATGTTGTCTATTTTGCGATTGAACCGGCTGCCTTTTAAAACAGATGGGCATTAGGTGAGGTTATTGAAAAGAACGGTACACCGGTAAACTAGATCTGAAAACTTACAATTTCAATGTTGTATCATTTACCATATCATAACGTTTAATCGCCCAATTTGTAAGACCAAAGCTGGTTACACTGGGAGCTGCCCATTATTTAAATTGAGTCGGAATCCTGGAACGTTTTTTGAACTCGATACTGGGCCCGATATGTTACTTCTGGCGTTAATGTTCTAACCAAAAAGTTAAATATCACGGGTCGAAAAGTGATAAGCTGACCGGTCACTTACAAGAGCGCACAGTTTCCTGCACCCGGGGTTCTCAAAATTGAAAGACCCGGCGGGCCGGGCCGACCATATTATTGAAAATTCTCAATTTTTTCCGACAATTTTTGAAAATATAACAACTGTAGTTACGAAAAAAATGTTGGATGGTGGTACATCTTCAGCCCTCCGGCCCGAATCGGCCCGGGTCGGGTCGGGCCGAGAATATTTGAAATTTCCGGGCCGGACCGGCCCCTTTGAGAACACCGCCTGCACCAATGTGTGTTTTCTGAGTATAGTCCGTATCAAAAGCTATGTTTCTAGTGCTGTATAATAGGGAGTAACGGTGTTAAATAAAAGTGAATGTACTATTTCAAGTAAAGGCTCCCAATTCACCGAGTTGCCATTCATTTTTATTTAACACCGCTTATTTACAGGACATTGCACTAGAAATCCTCTTGATTGGTGTTCTCAAACTGGCCGGGCCGGCCCTGCCCGGCCCGGAAATTTAAAATATTCCTGGCCCGGCCCGTCGGGCCGAATCTGGCTGGGCCGGGCAATTTTGAGAACCCCGCTCTTGATATATTCTGCATTTTCTTTCCAATTTTAAAGATATACAGACCGAGCCGAAAACTCATCCGACTATTTGTTCTAGTTTACATCTGATCTACTAGTAGTTCACTCATTTCCAGTTTCCATGTTCGATTTTCCATCTGAGTCTGGTGTTCAGGCCTGTTTTCCATATTCCAATTTCATTCAAATTTGTCGTTGTGTGTTCGGATCGAAATGAAATTCCTATTTTCTGCCTGGGTCTCTGTATATTTTTAGTATTTTCCCGTATATTTGCGTGTCTGTATAAATTATCATATAAAAGACTCGCCCAATAGTCACAACACAACTGATTCCACACTAAAATGCGCTCCCTAATTGCAACGCTCCTGCTGATTAGTCTGGTTTTAAACCAGGTGTTAGGTTAGTTTTCGGCGGAAGTGCAGTTTTAACGGGCTGGGCCCGGACACGTGCCGACTTTTCGTAAAAAGGCTCTGGCCGCGCCGATCTGCTCCAACATTACTATGGGCCGGCCCGTGAGCCCTCTTAGTTTACGGCAGTTCTGGCAACGGGCCGGCCCGGGCCCAAATGCGGGCCCTGTGATTGCAAGTCTAATCTAGTAAAAATGGTGAATCTAACAAATATAGATTACTTCTATGATGATGGCCTGCAACATCTGTTTTAGCTTGATCGAAAATGTCAATTTCTAATAAAGTTATGAGCACTTCTTTTAAAATTGCGGGCCCCTGGTTTTTAATTTGACTTATATTCTTAGCAACCCCGAAATCGGGAGTTAAGCTAACTTATCCGACTGTGACGTAATACTTTATAACTGTTATTGGGCCGGATCCTAATTTAATAAGGGTTTCGGCGCTCACTGCATTCCGACTGCTATATGGTTCAATTGCGGTTCACTTTAGAGTGGGGATATGGGACAGTAAAATTATATTCCCCGGAATTCCCGAGTATCCGACCGTCTCATGTCTGAATCCCCACCCTAGGTTCAATGTGATTTAAGTTTAGAACAAACGGAAACATTGTAAACACTGAAAATGCTCGGTCCGTATGAATATCTTCATTTTGTGACAGACTTTCTGGTTTTCAGCTGATGAGCCCACTTGTTCTCCAGAATGTGCTGCTGACGAGGAATGTTACCAACCAAAGTCATCCGCCTGTCCGAGACGTCCATGTCAGCTGAACACAAAACCCATCTGCATGCCTAAGTTAAACTCGGGTAAGCTAAAATTTTTAGGGAACCATGGTTCTAGGCTCAAAATATCTAACCGTAAGTACAATTGGATGTAACTACCAACAAATCTTATCAACAAATAATCTTAAAATTGGAACCTAGCTCTCAGCGGTGACCAAGAACTGAAACATCTGTTTAGATATAAAGTGACAGTAATTGTCATGCATCTGTAGTAGTATATGGTGTTTAATGGCATGATAAGAAAATGACGTTTTCGATTATATTGATATAATAGACTAACACATATATATGGCACCATCCATAAGCTTTCCCCAAGACTCGCGTCAAGGAATCCATATTGCCGAACCTGAGCTACCAGGTTATATTTTTTTCCGAACAGCCGAGGCCACGCAAGGAAACCCAATAATAATTTCAATTAACCGCATATTTTTCAGATCCATCCCTGAACACTGACGTTCCCTTCTAACTACATCAACATCGCCATTATATTTGTTCTTTAATATTTATTTAGAGTTCAGTACAGTATATTTGTAATCAATCAACACTCATGTTTTGCTAAATTGTTAAATATATATATTATATATTTTGTCATAGCTTTTTTGTTTTATCTTAATAAAGATCAACCTTGTAAAGTATTCTGAAAATGGAGCTCTCGCTTAATTCAATAACTACAAGCGTTATAAAAAGTGTACTGAATTAAATTTGACGGTGAAAGTTTTCCAGAAGAATCATTAACTTAAAAGCAAAGCACAATATAGATGAAGTATCCGTGTGGTGGCGCCGCTTCCAATAATCTGACGTGAAATTACGTTTTCAGAAGCCAATTGTACTTCTGTAAACGGCTGGATGTTGATGGGGTAGCCCTAGCTTTTTTGGATGAGCATCAGTTTTTCAAGAAGTAACAAGGGCTCACAATTTTTAGGAATAGGACCAGTCCTCTTGGTGGTTATACCACCAGCACTCTCTGGGTCCTCTCCGTCTCTAACCCCTACAAATGGGGACATGTCTGAGCTGAAACTCAGAAAAATTGCTAAGGCCGCCTTAGCAGCTCAACATTTAATGATTGACAAAAAGGCTGGAATGGCGTTGGAAATGCCAGAAGAGCAGACCGAGCTGTTCAGATACCTGAAAGAGCAGTTAATGAGACTAACTGGCTCGAGAATGGAGCTGGAATATGCGAAAGAGGAGCTTATCGAAACCATGAATGGTTTCGAAGATTTCTATTCTAAGGAGACTAGTAGAAATACTCTAGAAGAGTACGATAAATTAGACACAGACATCAGATTCACCAAAACCTTGGTATCATTAAAGCAGATGTGTATTGCGCTTGATATAAATATCGCAAAAATTAAACTAAAGCTTGCACTAGAATTTGGAACGAAAATTTTTGCGACTCGAGAAGAAGATGACAATTTTTCTAACGATTCACATCACACTGAAACCCAAAATCAAGTGAACCCAGTAAATGCAGAAAATGAAAGGGATGTAACTGCGACTTTCGCAAGAGGCAGAAATGAGCAATTCCAACAGCAGAAGCCCCTTCCAATCATCCATGAAGAAAGACCGACGATTCAAAACGGTGCTCCACCTAAACAAAATAAAGAAACACAAATTATGAATTCAGGATTCCAGCAGCAATTTAGAATCCCAGCAGGATTCCAGCACACAAACCATTTTTTTAACTGCAACCGAAACCAGTGGATGGCAGATATTGAACATCATTATGAAATACCAAGAAACGATAGAAGAGAACCGAGATTTTATGACTCTCGTGGACTAGCTCAGCCAATGACCGTCAAACCACCAACCATCACCGTCCCTAAGTTTCATGGAAGCAAGGAAGAGTTTGATGAATACATTCAGACTTTCGATGAACTGATACATCGGAATATGCTTCTGACTGATTTTGAAAAGGTTTTACATTTAAAGAATTCTATTAAGGGACGTGCAGCTAATGCAATTAAAGATATCCCAGCTATTGGTGCTAATTATCGAATTATGTTGAACATAATCAAAAGAAGTACGGCAACAAACTAGCGAATAAGGGAACAGTCGCCGAGAAACTTGAACATATGTTGCCTGCGGGCAATGACCCGGCTAATTGTGACCGTGTGCTTGGTGAACTGAATGTAATTTTGAAATGACAGCGCTGGGGTTTGAGATTATGGACTCAACTTGTCCTCTATGGATCACCAAGATATATTCGAAGTTCCCGTCTTATATAGATTTTTTCACGGTTGAAATACTAATGGGCGCATTAGAAAGTCTTATTGACACAAAGGTCTACTTAAAAAAGTATCGCCAACCAAATAAACCAATCACAAAACCGGTAGAGCATAAGAACCAGGCGGAATCCCAAAACCAGCCAACAGTTAAAATTGGAAATAAGTGTGTTCTGTGTGACTACCCATATGCAACCGAAAAGTGCAGAAAAGTAACTGATTTTGACGAAATTATGCGCATTCTCAAAAGTAAGAGAGTCTGCTGGAAGTGCTTCTCCAGCGATCATATATCGTATCAGTGTAAATTGCCAGATTGTCAATGCGGTCGCAAGCACAGTCCAATTTTTGCTTGCAATTACGTAAACAAAGTAAAAACTTTGGTGAGAACTTCAAATCGAATGGGCCGACAACACAAAGGCCCGATACCGTAATCCCACCAGCTGCCCCTTTCAATCGTATGATCAACCAGGCACCGGCAAACGGCCAGATGTATCCGTTTCAACAACAAAGAATTTAAAACTTTCATACTATAAGCGAGGTTGAGAGAGAACCAAAAATAAAGTTGATTCAGCACGTTCTCATGATGATCGATGGTAGAGCGCTAAATGTGAAAACAGGCGAATATCAAGTTATTCGATTGCTTTTCGACACAGGATCACAGAGAACTATAGCCAAGGAATCCTTGATAGAAAAACTTGGTCTTGAACCTGAAAATGTTTTCGAGAATTTAGCTTTGGTCGGAGTAAGTGGACAAATGGAAACTTTCCGCTCATATGGAACTAAGGTGGAAATTCTGACCGGTCAAGGCGAACCAGTAACCCTTGAGTGTATAACGAAGCCCGTGCTATCGGCTGGATTTCGATCAGTATTCATTACAAATGAGGATTTTAGATAGAGAGTTTTTAGAACAAAACCACATTTTCTTGGCTAACTTAAGTCAGAAAGGTCAAATGCAGGAACCCGATAATATTGTAGGGGTTGATGATGTCCCGATTTAATTATTAGGGAAAATCTGTTCCAGCTACCATCTTGCCTCAGGATAGCAAAAACAGTTTTTGGTTGTTTACCATATGGAAAAGGAAACTTATATATCCCAAACTCGAATCAATTCATATCATCTTTGTGCGCAGTCGAAGTTACACAACCAAAAGCAAAACAAATGGTTGCAGAACTTTTTGAAATGGACGATATGAGCGATAATAGCGAAAATGAAGCCAAGGAGTATTTTGAAGAATTTAAAGAAAAAATAAAAATTGAAGAGGGATCCGTAACTGTACCTTTTCCCACAAACCAACTTCTTGAGGAACTACCCGAAAATTTCTATGGAAGTAAGACCTTGCTCAATTCCGTTCTGGAAAATCTGTGAAAAGAACCAGCAAAAATGGAATGGTATTCTAAGATTATGAACGATTTGAATGATAAAGTTCTCGAGGAAGTTACAGAAAAAGTTACTGGTTCTGTTGGAATCAGTTACCTGCCACACCACCCTGTCTGGAATATGAGCAAGTCGCAAAAACCACTGATAATAGTAATCAACGCTTCTTTTAAGCAAAATAAAGGCTATTGAATCTATGATGTTGTAGATACGGGAAAGATGTTCATTCCCAAGATCCCAAATATTTTAACTACTTCCAGAAAGTCAGAAATAATCATCCTTTGTGATATTCAAAGTGCCTTTTTAAGTAAGCATCAACCTAGATAAAAAGTTTCGCGACTTATGCAGAATCTTATGGATCAGAGACGTAAAGAAACCCCCTAATGGAGATAATTTAGTAGTCTACCGGTATACACGCATTCCATTTGGGATTACCTCATCACCTGCAATCCTCTATATGGTTCTGAGAGCCTTTTTAGAAAAGGAAAACACCGAATTATGAGTTTTGGTGCGAATTTTTCTTCTTTGATCGTGTAGTGAATACATACCGTAATAAATCTATCTAATACTGAACCATCGAGCGTATTAAGGCAACTTTACCTTCGAACAGTAGGAAGCCATATAAGTACTGTAACCATCAGTACACCTCTGTCACGGAGACTTATGGTCTACAAATATCCTTTGGCGCAAAGAGGGTGATGATACAAAAGTGGTCTTTATAAATGGGAAGAACTGAAAGGAGAAGAAGCACCTTATACTCTAGAACAGGTGAAAACTAAATCCTTATTTAAACAAGTGTGTTTATTGGAAATCCTAAACCAATAAAAGTTTATAAAGATCTTTTGTGTTTCAGCTTAAACGGGCCTACCATCTCTACTATCCCATTGGAGCCTACTTAGTTGTACCTATAATCGGTCCAATGTTTGAGGTTATATGCAGCAGTCCCGATCCAGAAGTTAACAAAAAGGTAATGTTACTGGCCGGGGTGGGATCGAACCGGCCCACACATTAAAATTATTTGACCCGTATTAGAGCCAAATATAAATCTCCCTATGATCTCACGATTCTCCCTATGATCTCACGATTCTGAATAAATATTGATTGATTGATTGATTGAGAGCCAAATCTGTGAGCAGGAGTGCTGCGCGGCCTTTCGTCGGAATGTTGTGGTTCGGCCCGACAAGTTCCTGTAGAATAAAAAACTATAATCTCTCTTTCTAAAACTATAGAGGTCTAGTTAGTTTCCGTTTAGGACAACAAGGTTCTGCTCGCCAAGTCGTCCCCTAATATAACCTCTCTACTTCCATTGTAATACTATATTCAATACCATAAACATATATAAAAAAAAATATATATATATTGACTACAATCTACTGGGAATTGGATCTAGTATATTCCCATCATTGTTTAAGATGTATGTTCTCAATTTATTTTTTTCTGGTTTACCCTAAGACTGGTATAACTCCAGAATTATGTTGACTTTTTAAGTTTTTTGAGAAATTAATTTAACTTGGTGATCTAGGGTTTTCAGAATAAACTTGTTTTCCATTAACCAAAAAGTTTTCTTTCTAAAGTTTCATTACATTTAAATCATTATTGTTCTGAAATTCTATGTAATCAAACAATGGCGCGAGCCGGCCTAAATCTCTTCAGACTTCAGTTGTGTGTCGTAAAGTACGTTACGTCTCGTGGTACGTACGTTACGTTTCGTTATGTTCGGGTTATAGATCGGGTTTTATATTGTTGTATATTTTCTAACCGTTTGTACATAAATCTCTAACTTTCTCTCTGTTTTCATCTTGTGTTGGGAATCTAGATCGAAACTTGTGATCAAGCTCTTTGTGGCGAGCCTTCTATCCTTGAACCACCGGGGCAACAGAAGGGCATAAACAATCGACGGAAATAGAGTTCATTCGATACCATTTGAGGTGTCGAATAGCTATAAATTCGCCGAATAATAATATTATGACTTTATATAGTCTAATGGTCGGTAATAATAATAATGATTACAAGAATATCTTAAAGGGTTCAAAAGGACACACGTGGATCCTAGCCCCAGCAATTAGATAAATAAAATGAATATTGTTTTCTACAATGAAATATCTATTGATAACTGATTTTTATTCTCAGAAATGAGCTCTAAAGCTGAGCTAAACCTCTGCTCTCCAGCTCCTGGATTATTCAAAATATATGTTACATGGGAAAATATTGGTTAGTATAATCATTTTGTATGATAAATATAGTCGGTTGATGGGACTAGGTTTCCAAAACAGTAGCATAGAGAGCGGGGGTGTTAAATAAATATGAATGCATTTTTCTATAAAAGGTTCCCAATTACCTTATTCATTCAATTTTTATACAAATCCTCAACGTTATGCAATCATTTAATTTTCTCTTTAATAATTCATAATTGTTTGTTTAGAGCGTGATATGCGCACTGCACTCGGTAGTGCAGCATATTTTGGACCAAACAAGAAGATAAAAACAATTGGTGATGATAAGGTACACCTAATGCTACAATCGGAAATAGACATCTTAACGGGCTAAGCCCTGAAAAATATCAGCGAATGCGGTCTGTCGTAACGTGTATCACGGTGCTGACCATTATGTTGGTAGGAGGCGTGCCCGATAAATGGCGAGCTAGCTCAGTGGCTATCAACAGCAACCAAATTGATAGGTGACTATCAATAGAAAGAGGATATGAAGGGTTAGCAACTTGTTTAGTATATATGTTAGACTGTATAATAAATCATAAGCACTGCTTAAGCAGGCATGATGTACTTTTGGGGTAAATAATGTATTAGGATAAGATACTAAACCTTATGGGAGTAAGGTTTAAACACGGGCCTTGGCCGAGATATCTGGCCAGAAACAAGAAAAACAATGTAAAGTTATGAAAACATTATGAAAAATGACTTTATAACCTTATCAAAATAAGAAAATGCACTGTTTCACTCTCTTTTACCCTTCCTCCTTACCATATTGATGTTCAAAAATCCTATAATAATAAAAAGTGTGTATAAGTTTATATTGTTACAACGATTTTGCTTCGCAGACAACAATATCTTATTTCCAGGGTTTCATGCTCGGTATTTGTCTTGTGGATCATTTTATATGATAAATATAGTCGGTTACTCGAGCTTTTTTTTCGACTCCTTGCCAGGATTGTCCGGAAGTGAAATTTTTATTTTCGGAAGTCGGAAGTCGGAAGTCGGAAGTAAAAAAACGACCGGAAGTCGGAAGTCGGAAGTCGGAAGTCGGAAGTCGGAAGTCGGAAGTCGGAATTTTACCAATTATTTTGATTATCTTTAGTTTACGATTTGACTAACAGTTCCTAACAACAAATTGAATGCAACAAAAATTCAAATATAACAATGTAACAATAGATCATGGGGTCCACAAGTAATTATTACGATCTAGTCCAAACAATGGAGCATTCAAATTTATAAATAAAAGCTTTTCAAGGTTTTCTGGCGACATTCGTTTTCTTAGGTCGGTCAAAGTTCGTCCGCAGCCGAAAACACTCTTTCCGATGTGCAGGTTTCATACGGTGGCGCGGTAAGTTTGGCAATTATCAAGCACAAACAATTCGCTGCATGCGAAACATATAACGCGTTCGACACATTTCGAAAACGCGTTTGGCGCTTTGTTTGTGAGTTTCTCTCAAAGTTTTTTGGTGACATTGTAATTTTTGGGTTTAAATTTCTTTTTTAATTTACGGGAATTACTATAAAATTCCGGAAGTCGGAAGTCGGAAGTCGGAAGTAAAAAAACGACCGGAAGTCGGAAGTCGGAAGTCGGAATTCCGGACAACCCTGCTACAGATGCGTGAAATTAAGCATTCAAGCATTCTGTTACACTAGTCAGGACCGTCGACGTCTGATTGCGCACAAATATATATTTACAAATAGTATTAAAACAAATATCTACCTGAATTATTTCTTTTATTTATATTTTACAAACTTGACCTGAACCCCAGTGTCGAGCTATCACTGGGCCGTTGCTATTATAATAATGATACATCTAAATTTGTACATTATAGGTGACCCACACGAGAACAACCTGATAGTTGCTTCATATTATGTAAGATGTGTCTATTTGAACCAAGTTTTACTATTGTAAGTTAACGGATGTTGTTAGAGACGTTAATTAATATGCAAAATTTCCTTAACTGGATTCGGTAGATATTAGGGTGCTCAATTTAAATTGTTAGACTTTCATGTTTAGTGAAACCAAGTGATAAAAAGACCCTCGGGTCTGATCTTAACATTTTCCCTATCCAAGTTTACAAAAGTTCTTCGTCGGGTTCGCAAACGATTATTTAAGTATTTTCCCACTTTATCTGGAGCGTAAACTAGCTACATACTATCTACTAGACTATGAAAAACTAAGAAGATCATGGATTTCACTACTTTTAACTAGCTGCATGATTATTGCAGCACTTGTGATAACGTATCTTTTCCAGTTTCGTAAGTTTCTCCAGCGTTTAACTCTTTTCTTGATATTGGTTTTGCGCTTTCCTTGAATATTTAAAGACCTAAGTCTTTATTTAGAAAACATAATTATTTAGAAAAAATAAAAACTAAAAAAGCTGATAATCAGATAACCTAATTTGCCAACTTTCTAAGCATTTCTGCCCAACTTTACTGTTGATCTTAAGCAAATGATTCATAATCTTTCAGAATCAATGCCTTTCCAATGCACTGTAGGAGTTGTATCCCTTGCATTGATCGGTAACATTGTAAGTTTATATTTTTAGAAGAATACGGTGTAAAAGTAGTAGCTAAGTGTTGTCAAAATGGTTGACCTTCAGGATACTTTCTATTTTGACAAAAACGAACCACTTTATTTCAGTTATTTTATCTTCTGTACAAGGAAAATGTGAGTACATTGGAGTATATCAATCGAGATCGGTCTACATTTCACCACTATACCCTAAGCATGCGGTTCCAATTAGATGAAAATGTGCGAGCTATGAAGGTATGGAATAATTTTTAAGCAAAACTTTCATAATCTGTATAGTCGGATTCAAAACGAATAAGGGAATGCAGAAAATTGTACTGTGCCAGTAGGATGCTAAAAAGTCCCTGTATTTATAGTCGATTTCAAGAGTAAAGAGGTCGTGTTAAGAAATCTGCGGTGGGGGGAAAATCAGAAATATACGCCGGGACGACGGCCTCTTTAATCTTGGAGAATACAATAGATTAACTTTTAATGCTTGAACTGGCCTATTGGGAAACAAATGCCTAATTTTCTACTATGATAAATATGAAGAGTGTATCTCTGGTTGAATTAACTCAGAAGGTGATTGCAAGCAACCACCCGTTCTTACATACATTGGACTTTTAAGCACATAAACCAGCTCTTGGACCCACATGACACCATCTTGTTGAAAATTGTATTCATTAAACTTCTAAAGCTTTTCTGAAAATTAACTGATGTCAGTTTCACCTGTTATCTCGGAGATTTATCAGAACATATATATTTTTAAATAAGATGTATAGTCAGATTCAAAAGTATTAGGGCCGTGATGCTGCTAATTTCGTCTTATTCAATACTGTGCCTGCTGGCATTCTACGCGCGCGATATCAGAAGATTGCAAGTTGGCTTTTGCGCTGCCTTACACAGACAAAATGTTGCAACACTCCTGCAAACCCAATTTCATTAATGCGGCGGTATTACTTTTAAATTCGACTATAACTATTTATTAGTGGGTGGGGGTAAGAATCAATCGTGGGTACGGGCTGTTCTAGGATTTGTTTTTTAATCATACGTGCCATTTTGTCCTTTTTTCATTTGTTCGAGCGTCAGAGGGATTTGTAGAAACCCTCAATAGAATCAAACCGCAAAATTGTCACGGATGGCCGCTCCCTAACATAACTGGACAGAGCAAATGCGAATAGTGAGATCTTGATGCTCGTACCCTGGCTTATTTTGTTAAGGAATGTATGTTAATTTATATATCTTGGGAAAGAACATAACTCAATCTATGCAACTGAGTTTTTTTTCGACGTATTTGGTCAAAGCTTTCCAGAGAAAAATGAATTTTAATTTAAAAGTGAGAGCACAGTCCTTTAAAATCCCACTGTCTACGTTGGCGAGTCGTGTTGTAGTGAAATTTACAATCTATTCTAGTTAATTCACGACGGAGTAATTATTTTGTTTATTATCAATATTGTTACCGCCTTAGCATTTATCTTGGCCAACTCGGACTATGTTCGAAACATTTGGGACGGCCAACTATCTATGGACTTAGACTGTGTTTTTAACATTATGGTTGCCCTGTAAGTCTAATCGTTTAAGATATCCAGTTGGAGACAAATGCTCTGTTTTAAGAGTTCCTAACTGTATCCAAAAAAGTGAAAAGAATCAAAATTTGAACAAACTTATTGTACCATCTGAATACAATCCTGATCCTCGATCTAAAAAAAACTATAGCGGTAATTTCAATAACTATTATTTTAAGGAACGGCATTATTCTCCCGATAGGCATAATGTTAAGTCAGGATACCTACATGCGTATAGTGAAGACTACAAAGTTTGCTGGTAAGAACTACATACCTTTTACTTCTCACTAGAATACAATTTACAATATTGGCTTGGTAAAATTTATATTTGAACCCCGTTTTTGACGACCAGGTTATCAATTTTTTCAAACATGAATTAAAAACTGAATCAAATCCATGTTTTCGGCAAGCAACGCTCACTCTTGAGTTTTACCAGACAATTGAATCCTCTACAAAATAAAACACAATACCGCCAAAATTTATACTACTCATTTTAAAAACAATAAAACAACTTTTTATAAGGTTCAAAATGTATAATCCTTTGTTTTTAGTTCTTGTAGGCATGTTTCTTTTCTGGTATAATCCACCCAAGGAAGAACAGCCCGAGAACGAAACAGCCACCTACTTCATAGGACTACAGATGCAGTGGAATAAGACCAAGGAGTTTGAAGCCCTAGCAAAGAAGAAGAGAAGAATGAGTAGATTTCGGAATGAGTCTGTTGAAAGTAGATGAGATATTGTGAAACAATTGGATCGCGCTCTCTATTATAATAGAATAATAAAGCTTTTATTACTGCAATGTCTAACGTTTTTGTAGATTCAAGAATAATTCAGTGGTGTAAAAATAAATGTTTTATCATAAAATTATTAATTATAATCTGATACATGCGAAATGAAGCCATACTTACAATCTGCTGGTGAGGCTGCCAGCAAGTACGATGATAAAATTTTCTATCTCATCCTAAACTTAAATTATTCTTTAGATATGAAACCCATATTAACTATACATGATAATTTTTGTTAATAGTTCCGAAAACTTATTAACTTTCACTCATGTGGCAAAAAAGTAATTGACTCTTATTGACTACCAATAACCGTTTATAGTTATTTAAAGCTGGTAACTGGGTTGGGAAAAGGCCGGCCTGGGCCGGCCCGTTTCTCAAATTTTTAGCCCCGGCCGGCCGGTCAAATTCCCAACCCTGTTGGAAAATACTTCATTATTGATTTTCAGACCATCAGCAAAAGTAATTCAACAACGAAAAAGTACAATTTTTAAATGTCTCAGACTTAGAAAAAGAAAAAGAATTTGTAATTTAATTACATTTAATATTAGTTTTGCATAACATCTGCTCTATCTACTTCAACCTTTTGCCAATAAACCCATTATCACCGTCACCTGCTTAGAAACGACATTGTTACCCAAAGAGGACAATTTTTACTAACCTAACTCATTTAAAGGAAGTAAGTTATCGAATTATTCTTTCGTTTAGATAATTTGGATATTTTCAGTATGTTTAGAGCACGGAAATATGATAAAGTCATAGCTTTTTAGTTTAAAAAGGTTGAAATAAAATTGTATGCAAAACTTGCGTAACAGATAATTTAGCATGCTTTTGACAGTTACTATAATCCAGAAAATGGCTGCTACGTCAACTATTGGTTGACAAGGGGGTTGGCAATGGGCGAGCGCGCTTCGGGGGGACTTTGCAAAGATCGGCTGAAACCGGTCACGACCATGACAGCACGGGCCTTTCTGCCAAATGATGAAAGCAATAGCTTTTGTATGTTCTACTATCGAAAATAGTATATAAGTTCCGAAATTGATCGAAGAACAATTCCATCACATTTAATAAAATTAAGCTCATAACCAAAGGGTCAAAAGAGTTAGAAAAGAGTTTCTGATTCTTAATCTTCTTTTCAGATTCAAAAAAATATTAACTTTGAAGGGATTTATAAAAATAAAGACTTAAAAGACTTATTATACTTCTAATACTCTTTTTACCCTTTAGCTATTAGCTGTATGGTATAGTCCGTAACAAGAAAAAGGCTGCAAGGTGCGGTGTTAAATCAGGGCTTTCGCAATTACGTATATGGGTTTTATGAAATGAAACCATCGCAAAAGATGCCACGATATTTTTCTAGTAACAAGCAATAAATTGCGCTTCTAATAATACCAAGAACATCTACTTTTGACGAAAATTGAGCAATTTCTGAAAGCCTATATAACATCGCACCTTGCAGCCTTTTTCTTGTTACAGACTATACAAGTCAAGAACAGTTATTTAGATCCTGGTTTAATCCTTAATGTTTCTAATCTTCTTCACTACAAATGATGGTTCGACCGCACATAAACTGATGATAGCAGAGTTGTTTCTTATTCTAGTTAACATCTATCTATTCATATGTGCCTTGTTGGTAATCAGAAAGACTGGCTTTCATTTTAATCTAAGAGTGTTGATATTTGCCATATTTGGCCAATATTTTATAGCAATGGCAGCAAGATTTGTGATTTTGGCACATTCGTTTGGTTGGAGAAAGCTCGATGGTTAGTTGCAGAATTTGAAGTTTTTTGAAGAAAATGAAGAAGTTACCGAATTTGCTTAACAATGAAGGAGATGTAGCTTTTTTCAAAACCATTAGCAAGGATAACATTTCAGTGAATTACCGAAACGCACAAGCCACACCAACTAACAATTGGAATAAATAAAATCTCCTTATTTGGCCAGCTTACTACCGTGATTCAGAAATGCAACCCAAACTCTCCGTTTCGTAAATGCCTAGCTAACTGCAAAATTTTGCACTCCATATGGGAACTCTTCAAAACTCTTCAAAAATTACAAATTCTCCTTATTCCACATATTCGTTCGTTTTTCTTTCAGGAGAACCCCATAGCAGCAATGTGATTGTGGTTTCTTTTTTTGTTCGAAATGTATATTTGCTCGAGGTGCTTTTTGTGTGAGTAACCAGTAACAAACTAGTTGGAACTAACTATCATCGACGAACAAAACAATTTCTAGGGCCAACTTTGAAACATGGATTCAACATTTTCTTAACAACGAAACGCTCCTCCTGACCAATAACATCTGGGCGTGGTGGCCCAGTGGTTAGAAGCTTTGCGTCATAACATAAAGGTCGTGGTTCGAATCCCCCGAAAAAATAATTTTACAAAATTGTTATGATTCGCCGCGTCCACTCCCTGGGTGCAGTGCTATAAAGTCCCACTTCCTATTGTTCCCTCGTCTTACTTCTTCGCTCCAAATATCTGTGATCTCCTGTTTCGTAAAAACAAATAATCCAACAAAAAACAAAAGCAGTTTGTAAATTTCTAATTATACGGTCACCAGTTATTCTTATACAGGTGCTTCTTTTAGTGTAGTTCCCATATACATAGAACGTAGGCTAGCTACTTATTATCTTTTGGACTACGAGAAGCAGCTTCGGCCTTGGATTTCTATAGTTCTGACGAGTATCCTGATAATTACAGCTTCTGTTGCAGGCTATCTGTTTCAATTTGGTAAGTTTTCGATTCATATGGTTGGAGGGCTCTAGTGGGTTCTAATCTTGTGAGTTCAGGAATTTGAACTTTTTTTTGAAAGAGTCCTCATAATTTGACTAGCCACTTATCCCTGGGATTTTCTAAACTTCGTTTCTTTGCAGAATCAATGCCATACAAGACCACCGGAGTACTTGGAGCAGTTGCATTGTTGGGCTACATTGTGAGATTCTAATTATTTTCAGTTGGTTTCACCATGATACAAAATTTTAAACATTGTATTGTCTATCTCAAGATCTATTCCAGCGTGTTATGAAAAATGAATGTACTTTCGAAGAAAACGCACCTCGTCGAAAGATTTTACGTTACGCTGTTATAAAGTGCGGGGCGCTCGTGATACCGCTGTGGAAACCTAGGTCTTGAGAAGGACAGTAATAATATTTTGGACGTAATCCTAGCCGAAAGTTTGATGTTGGTTCGAAGACTTCTTAACTCTTTTTAAACAAATCTTCACGGATTCAGCAACCGCTGTTTGCCTAAAGCTCTCGTTTAATTACAATACATATTGTATTTTAGTTGTTCTATCTACTTTTTAAAGAAAATGTGAACACTCTCGATTGCATCAATAGAGATAGAACCACTTTTCATCATTATACTTTGAGTATGCGCTTTCAACTAGATGAGAATGTACGAGCTATGAAGGTGATATATTTATAGAGAAACTCAGTAACCAAATCAAGTCACTGATTCCTCCGGTTCAAAATTTCGTTATTTCGAAATGTTTCACAAAATACTTTTATCAGTTTACTAACTTTCGGCCTAGCTCACAAACTACATTCAGTCTAATAAGCAATCTTGTTGCTGCCATTAGATGTCCAGCAAAAACGTATATTTTTGCTAGCTCATTTTTGAGCTACAATCAGCTCTTTGAGAACAGTGGCTAAAAAACGTTTCCCCTAGAATCGTAAGCATATATAACCTTAAAGTTGTTAGTTGTTTCCAATCATTCTACGTGTAACTAAAAAACTACACCGATCACAGTTCGAAAGTTTTACTTTTCTATTTATCACGTCTTCAAAGGTGATATATTCAACAAAAAACCCTATTCCACCAGTTCTTATTAAAAGGGATCGGATTGAGCCTTCTCATTTAGTCTTATTATACTGAGTTTAATGACTAAATAAAATATGAGTGAGTGTAATGATTCAATATCAAAAGTTGTCTATCTGCACAAAAGTTTTAACTTTCAGCTTATTCAAGACGGTGTGGTTTTATTGTTCATAATCAACACTGCCACAGCTGGAACATTCATTCTTGCCAACTCAGACTTTGCTCGCGATATGTGGGAAGGAGAGATGTTTATGGATTTTGATTGTTTATTTAATATAATGATAACTATGTGAGTTAAATCAGGGTGGGAAAGGCCCGCCCGAACGGCCCTACTGTATTTCACAATTTTTAGCGGATATTCTTGAAAAAAGTAGTTAGCTTTATGTGCTATTTTTCAATAAATAGCGCAACCTATTGATGTTTTTGAATACTATTTATCAAAATATTGCATCAGTCGATTTTTTTGATGAAAGTTATCCCTGCGCGGGCCGACTTTTTGAATTTTCGAGCCTGGCCCATGAAATTCCCAGTCCTGAGTCGTATTGCAATTGGTATGAGCCGGGTAAAAAACTTCTAAGCAATTCCTGAATAATTTATAAAACCGACGGCTATTGTTTCAGAGGTTCACTATTTCACAATTCCCAAAAAAAACTTGAAAAACGTAATCTAATTATAAATATAACTAATTAAAGAAATGGAATAGTTTTACCACTTGGAATATGCTTTCGACAGGATACATATATAAGAATTGTGAAGAATACAAAGTTTGCTGGTAGGTGATCAACATAATTAGTTGGACTCGGGTGCGCCCTGTTCCTAACACTTTGATATCGTTTGTTGAAATTGTGGGTAACTGGACGCCCCATCCAGTTCCTCACACAAGACGTCCAGTTCCTCACAGCAAGGGTGTGAGTAACCGTCGCCCCGTTAGACTCTACCCACTAGTAAATACAACATATAAATTAAAACAATATAACGTATTCCGGTCACTTTTTCAAACAAAACTTAGAAAACAGGGCTACTTTAAATACGATATATAAGGACATCAACACGACTAACTTCAAGAAAATTAACTCGTGTGTGCGGATTTCGGGTTAACAATTTGCAACAAATACCATATTTCCATCCGTTTACAGCTCTTGTTGCCCTTTTATTATTCTGGTACGACCCGCCAAAGGAAGAGGTCGAGGATGATACAACTATGTATTTTGCAAGTCTACAAATGCAATGGAATCAAACAAGAAACATCGAAATCGTAGGAAAGAAGAAGAGAAAAATGAGCAGATTTAGAAGATCTATTGAGTGTTGATATATAATTTGTCTAACTAGTAAGTCGATATATAGTCCATCTCAAGACATAGGTTTCCAGCGCTGTATGTTATAAAACTGAGTAGATAGGTTGTTTTACTTATTATTTATTAATATTAATCACAAACAACAACACTGAATACTTTAAATCAAACTAAAGTATTAAAAAAAATAAAAAATGACTATTTGTATAATGTTAATTCAAAATTAAATAAGGCCAAGTTCTGTAAGTTGGTCGGCTGGGATCCCGTCTTGGAGAAATAGCAAAGCGGAATGCGATGATGGACGCTCAGAAGCGTTTTTATTAATTAATCCGGTGACTAAGTCACATATAAGATTGTCGGCGACTGTAGCAGACTTTTTAGCTCGTCCTCTGGCGCTGTACTAAAAATACATACATTTATGAAATCGAATTCATTGTTTATCTTTTATTATATATATAAATATATTATAATTCGAATATTTTTAAATAATTGAATTCTCGAAACATACCTTGAATAAATTGGCAAACCCGTGATGTTCCCAGCCGGCAGGTTTGTCTTTGTGGTTTGAAGGAGTTTTGAACATGAGAACCTAGAAAAACCTAACATAACATAATCCTTTTTATGAAATAAACTTACGTTATCGTTGACGTCCAAGAACTGACTGGTTTTAGAACCTTCTAGATAGTTATCAGGTAGTCCTGTTACACTGTGATGTTGCCTGCAATATCAGTCTTATAGTAGTCTACTTTGCAGAATTTTTACGAGAAAAACAGAATAAATGAAAACCCATTCTTAATTCTTGAAAATACTAAGCTAGCACTAAAACAGTGTACCCCGTTACCGTACTATTTGCCAGAATAATAAGCAAGCATGCAATAAGTTTTGGTTTATATATAGTCAGTGCCAAGAGCAATAATGGAGTGTTATTGCGTATTTTAAGGAAATTTTGCGTATATTTTCATTGCTTGCTCATTTTCAGAAAACTCGGTACAACTATTTTCTTATTAATGGATATGATAATGAATAGCTAATGTATATATGTAACATTTTACTTGTTAATAGGTTTAAATTCTTAGTTAGAGCAGTTTTTGCCTGGTTGGCATCACGCTTTCCAGCAAGTAAACTATTTTCAAATCGTTAGAAAAAAGGTTATTGAGACTGAAAAACTAAAATTTCAGGTTAATTTTGAAAAGATATTTTATATTCTTTTATTTTTTGATGAAAAGATGAAAAAAAAACTGAAAAGAAAAGATATACTATTTTGAAGCTTATAAGTTTTTTCAGCAAAATATGTTTGTCCTATACAACGTAGAGCTTAAAATTATAATGGGTTTCTTTTTCAATTCAAGTTCGTCAAATATTTTTAATAATCTTTATTCGCCTACGGCGACGGTGTCGACCTTTGCCAATCACCGAAATAAACTTTCTTTCCTATCTTTTATACTTGCAAACCTGTTACTGGAATTAGGGTGTATTAT
>JAQGAV010000996.1:0-24615 GCA_034691345.1 Phasmarhabditis papillosa | reverse complement strand
CTACGGGGAGTCGAACCCACAGCCTCAGATCCTCTCGGATTCAGAGACCGCTGCTCTAACCACTAGGCTAAAGCACAGAAAGAACCTCCCCATCGAGTACAACCAATAGTACTTTAACTATGTTTCATAACTACAATTAGCCACCATCTTAAAATTGACTTTGTTTCTGACCTAATTGTCTTATTTTCCAATTAGTTACATTGATCCCAGCTAAAACCTTAACTTTTTTTATTGGATTGTACCTTTGTTGAATTTTTCGTTTTTTTTCTTGAAAATCATTTATATATTATATTTACAGTAACTTAACCACCACACTTTTCCTACAACAAGCGAGTCAATAATATTCGAGACTCGTGCAACTTCTCAAAAGTATCTGGTACCTACAGTACCTTTTATTGCCTTTCCTAAAAACTACAAAATTTCCGCTTCCATTCTCAAAATGCGTCATCGATCGGGCTTGGTCGCTCGATCGAAGACAAGCCGCTACATGCCGAGAAGGTAAAGAGAGAAGTTGAACTAATCAATAAAAGTAGATGTTTCAAATATTCAGAATAAGTTGCCTTGATATAGTGTTCAATGCTGTGGATGCTAGTTATGAACAAATGCTCAGTCATTAGTTGTTAAATGTGTTTCAGTATAAAAGTCAAAAAGTTTAATGTGTCTTTGCTGCTTTGGCAAATTATAGACCTCGATATTCTAACTGGCCAATGTGTAGAGAAAAGGCTTCAGTTGTCATTTTACATTGACTGATAAGGATTACAGAACACATTATTAAACGATTAGTAACAAATTTGTCGATTAAAATTTTTTACAGAATCAGCAAGCTACTTTAGAGAAATCAGCAACATCTACTGGTTTCCTGAAACAAATTCATTTCAGAGCCCTCGAAACAATTGAAACCGCTCTTCGCGCCAATGCTTTCCTCAGCAACTTGGATGGTGGACAGATTGACCGAATCGCATCTGCGATGTACCCAGTGGATGTAAGTTTAATTTACCATCTCATTCAGATGTTACATGTATAATTGCTTTTTAAATTGTGTTTATACTATCGAAATGTATGCACGTATTGATCCAATTTAGCAAATGTTTCGAACAACGCTAAGTATATTGCTTTTATATAAAGCTTCAGTGCTTCCAGATTTGAAGAATGATAGTATGCCAAATATTTATAATATTAGATTACCTAAAACCTCGAGGAATCGTCCAAACAGAAAAAGATAAGAAAACTTCATTTTTCAGGTTCCTTATGGAGCTACAATTATCCGACAAGGTGATCTTGGTAGCATAATGTATGTCATTCAAGGTAAGATAGTTGTAAGCAGGGAGTCATTTACAAGGAATAATTGATGTCAACTCATTAATCATCGTACAATGAAACAGTGAAACATTTATTTCTTGCCTTCACGAAAAACCATTATCAGTGCATTTTATTAAAGATTTATATTAAAAATTATAATATATTAAAAATATAGAAGGAAAAGTATTACGAACACGAGTTTGCAATCTGCTGATAGCGCGCGCGTAAAATTCCAGCAGGCGTAGGGTTAAAAATGACGAAAAACGCAACATACACGGCCTCATTACTTTTGAATCTTACTATATATTAATTCAATAAAAATACTTTTAATTATTTTCTTCTTATTCAGAAGGAACTGTGCAAGTATACAAAGACAACAAAGTTATTCGTTCCATGGAATCTGGAGCTCTGTTCGGAGAATTGGCTATATTGCACCATTGTGAGAGAACCGCTAGTGTTAGAGGTAATTTTATCCATTTTTTAGTTTAATTCTTCTATTTTGATCTTTATATGTACCTTAATACTTAACGAATCCTTGCTCTAATCTTAAAGATTATCAATTTTTCTCTAAATTTCGTTTTCTCTCAAATGCAAATGTTTCCTAATTTCAAAAATATCGAATACCTGTACCCATCTTCAGTAAGAATATAATTGGCGTGGAATAAGAAAAGATAATAGCAAGCACATTAAGAATCAAAGAATCATTCAACAAAAAACTAATATTTGTACCTATCTCTTGTAGTATCTTGAAAACCGAAGAACTGAGAATCAGCACTTATTCACCTTTGAGGCTTTTATGACGTACATAATTTGTAGAGTTGTTAATCACGTTTTATTTTTCAAGTTTCCAAGTTTCACCCAAATTTCAAGTTTTCAAGTTCAAGTTTAACAACTATATTAATTTGTCATTCGACTTTTGACCGCCCCGCAATCATCTAACCTAAGCTTAAGTTTGATATCAATCAGTAATACCCGCAATATCGAAAATATTTGCTTGCGAAAAACAGTTTAAAAGTCGTTGGTGGATGGTAAACAATTTGGTAACAAATTAGTTGAATCTGAAGATTCATTTTCTAAGAAACATTGTTTTAGAAGGGTAATGATAAGGAATCATTGCAGCTCACATTACTTTACTTATTTAAGCTAGAGAAAAACATTTACTTTTCACTTTACCGTGCCTGGTGAAACGCGGCCTGCTGAATTCAGGAATTTAGATTAGGAAGTATTATAGTTGTATTTTTCAGTAGCGGAATAGGAATAGGAGTGAATCATTTATTAGTCAAATGCGCCACTTATAAAGGGTTGAATAACAAGAATAGAAGAGATCACATAATACCACTGGGCCTTTCTGAGAAGGGAGCCAGGGTGGCTTCGGGGGGAGTATTCCATTCCACAACTATTTCCGTGCATAAATTTAATCTCACTACAGCTCCACGTTAGATACTGTACGCACCTATAGGTCTCAAACCAAACTTTCATTTCTGTATTACTTTCAATGTGCATACTAATATACTATACTAGAGGAATTCTGCCATAAACCAAGTTCTCGAACTAAACCTGTCTAAATATCACATTTGCATTCTGTAAAATTAATACATAAAATAATTATTGACATAATGTGATCATTTTCCGATTAAGCTTCTAGGCAAATTGTAGTCAGTGATGTGTGTTTGTTAAAATTTAGAGGGAAAGGGACTGTTGTATCGAATTAATTGGATCAATTTTCCGGACTAATAATGACAGTAACAAAAATGTTTAGTAACTGAAAATAAATAGCTAGGTAGCAGCATGTAGCATCAAAAGGGTGAAATCTCTTTCTGGTTACAATATTGATAAACTTCACTGAAGAATAGAGATTCACTAGTTTGTATATAAAACTGTAAACTTTCTCCGATTTCGAAACATTTCTTTTCAGCCATTCAACCTTGCCGACTATGGGCCATCGAGAGAAATGCTTACCATTCAATAATGGTGGAAACTGCAAGAGAAAAAAGAAATGGATACAAAAGGGGACTCAAATGGTAGGTATCACATTCCTTTAGTTAAAAACTCTTACAAAAGCAAGATTGTAACATTACATAAGTGAACAGTTTGTTTAATAGAATGTATAGTCCTTATCAAGAGCAAGGTTTCCAGCGCAGTTTTCAGCAGAGAAGCGATGTTAAATAAAATTGAATGTTATTTTTGAATAAAAAGCATCAAATGTTCGTTAATTTTTATATAACATCACTTCTCTCCGGAATACAGCGCTGAAAACGTACCTCTTTATACAGATTATTGTTGTCAATTTTGATAACCAGTAAGCCAGCCTAATATTGTAAAACCTTTAAGAAATTCGTCTGTCGTCTAATTTAACGTTAAATTTCGGATACATTCGGTAAAAAAACTTGTAGATACACTTAGTAAATCTCGCTTTCCGATGAACCAAATGTTTCTGAATTGTAAATTGTGAGTGGAGTTAGAACATGAACAGTGAAGCTGTGATTTCCCCATGCCGAACAAGGACAAATGAAAGATTCTAACCAGCCAAAATATAAACAGTTGAACAAATAGAGGTATTTGTTCAACTTGGATATTTATTTGGATAATTGTTACTCACCAAAATGCAGGATTAAAGATTTGTTCCTCTAGGGTTTCTCTTTGGGTTTTCTGCGTCATCTTGGGTTTCGCTTTCCGAGAAACCTTAATTTTCAGAATATATAGTAGTTTCGTGAAGATGGTGTTACTTTTTATATTATGCGTTGAAACGCTATTCATTGAGACTATTTTCTATTTCACATCACCACAAATTCTGGAAAGAAGCGGTGTTGAACAAAAATGAGTGTACGTCTGGGAAAAAAAAAACTAATCCACCATTTTTAATTTTTTTTTAACGCCGCCTGCCCCAAGGATACTGCCTTGACCTAGCTTAGTTAGTGCATTTAAAAAACTCAAAACTGTTTCTATTGTAGACGGCAAGGTTCCACTATATTCGGTTAAGAAACTTAGTCAACTTATAGTTAGTCAACTTGGCTTTCGGTTTACGAGAAACCAAATGTTTCTGCAGTCCGAATGGTGAGGGGAGCGGGTATCAGAACAATATCCATTTCGACTCAAATTTACAAAGTAATCATACTCATAAAGAAGTTTAATCCTGTTTCGTTTAATTATAGAAATATAAGCATTGCCTGCTAATCTGCCTTTTACCTACGTTTAGTATGTTCTGTAGTTTAGTACATCTAAACATTTTACATTCCGGATTGTCTCGTGGCTTGTTCAGACTTTTTCTATTTTACAGCACCAAAAGTGTAAACAACTTTTATTAGTTTCCTGATAAGGCTTGAAATTAGGTCATCTAAAGACGTTGCATAAAAAAGGACATGCATTTTGATCGGTTTAGTTGATGGATACAATGTTAACAGTTTCTCGGGTATTCGAAATGATCAAATTATGGCAGAATAATTAGACCATTCCTCCTGTAGACTGGCCAAATTTTATTTCAACACGAAGCAGAACTTAGATGTAGTTTAGTTCATTAGTAAGAAGTTAATTAGTTAATATAGTCTGCTTAAAAAATAAGCATCCATCGCAATATACTGGAAATTATGGCGTTAGATTAATATGAATGGATTTATTGAGAAAATACTCTCAATCCACCGATTTTTTCATTCCAGCTGATCTGCAAATACTGTATAGTCTGTAACAAGAAAAAGGCTGCAAGGTGCGGTGTTATAAAGGCTTTCAGAAATTTCTCAATTTTCATCGAAAGTAGATGTTCTTGGTATGATTGGAAGCGCAATTTCTTGCTTGTTACTAGAAAAATATCACGGGGTCTTTTTGCGATGGTTTGATTTCATAAATCCCATATACGTAATTGCGAAAGCCCTGATTTATCACCGCACATTGCAGCCTTTTTCTTGTTACAGACTATACTGGAAACATAGCTTTAGTATAGACTTTAGTAAACAGCTCTATATTTGTGTTTATTACATCCACTACCAATTTCCCAGTCAAAGGAGAGACAAAGTTTCCTAGTACTTTTCACTAATCGGATCTCTGCAATCCAATCCCTTTTCTATTTTCCCGCACAACTGACTTTTCATACCTGCCAATCTGCTCCAACTGTTAATCCCGTGCCGTTCATGTACCTAAATGCACCACAATACCTAGAATGTACCCTGAACCCGACTAAAACGACAATTGTCATGTAAACTAGTCAATCAGCTGAAAAGAGCTTTTGTGTGAGAGAAAGACTATAGTATGGGAGTCATGTTACCTCTGAGTCAGAAGATTTTAATACTAGCATATGTTGCCCGGAAAGTAATAACTAGAACTTTTCATTGAAAAAGTTGAAAAAGCAAATCTATTCAAATTATAGGCAACTATTTATTAAATTGATAGACATATTTGTAGTTTAAGATAGCCCCATATCCCATTGAATAATATCCCATTTCTCTACAAAACCATAATCTTGAAACATTTCTTTGGTCGTATTAACCATAAGTAACAAAGCTCAAATATAACTAAAATATGAGTACAAATTTCAAAAACCATTTACTATTGGAGTAACTAAACAGTTTATTTAATATTGGTTGAAAAAATAATTAAAGCAGGCTGGTTTCAAAAATAACGGTTCCAGGTCCAACAGATTCAATGGATGCTCTGACCACGAACTAACAAGACTCGCTGATCTTTGCCAAGAAGTCAAAATACCAGCACATCACACCCTTCCAATTCAGAAGAAGTTTATTTATGTTGTCGTGAAGGGACAGGTCGGTTATCCGTCTACAAACGGTATATAGGTTGTTATTAAATTACAAAGTATATTGAACCATTTGGCTCAGTTACTCAGGTCCTACCATTCGCTCTTGAGTGTACGTCTAGATAAAAACATATTTTCTTTTTCTTAAGAATTATGCACCATCCGCATGTAAAAAGTCTTGAAAAAAACTGTGGTAAATGTTGCAGCAGCTGTGAATTAGGCCAGTTGTGGTTGCAACATCAGTTTTTTTGCAAAATCCAGCTTAAAAATTAAGGTTTTTTAGTAAAGGTATAGTTGCATGTATAACATAACAAAAACAGACTGCAGTGAGCGGTGTTGTTTAAGGTTTCCAAAATCGCTCGTTCTGTGGTAAAATTAAACTTCCATTATATGGTTCAATGCGCAATTTTTTGTTTATTGTCAGAACAACATTATTGTACTAGCTTTAATTTGTATCATTAAGTGAAAAAGACAAATACGCAACTGTTGTTGACTATACTACCGTCCCTTATTTTGCATAATTATGTGGTTTTAGTCCCCCAATGCTCGACCTCATTTTTATTTTCTCGAAGTAAGATATTTGATACTTGAAACATCTATTTTTCAAAAACAACTGTGTTCAATTGGTGTCGAGTAACTTCTTGGTTTCGTTGAGCCTGTGACGCTAAATCCCCCGACATTGCAAACCCACACTTATTGTTGCATAGAACAGTTGTTCTGCAGGATCCGATTGATTAATGCAACCCGGAATCATTTAGACAAACTAGAAAATGTTTCAAGATAAAAGATATAGAGTAAACTTGGAATTGAACCAATAACATTCTCAAGAACAATGGTATTTGAATATAAACTTAATGATACATATTCGTTTGGTTGTTAGAACCTTAAAACGCCGAACCAGCTAATTAGGCGGTTATTTAAAGTCATGGTACACTCGAAATTTTGTTCTTTTTTAATATTCTATGTAAATAAGAGAAAAATGAAGAAAATGAAAGTTTTTATATGATTCATGAGAAGCCAGTGTCTAGGTACTTTTAAGCTACTTCTTGTCAGAGCATCCAACATTTCAGGCCGTGCTGGATTAGCTGTATATCCGCCCAGCCCGGCTTGGACTCAAAATTTGACGCCGGGACAGATAACCAGCTCTGCTACTGCTCACTGTCTTGTAATTTCTAAATAGAAATATTTCATGATTGGATATTCAAAAACCTAATTTAACAGCAATTTTACATTACACAGGACAGTACCCTCCTGCTTCTTTCTTATATTTAACATTCCCTAAGTTCAATTTCCACCATTTTAAAGTCTGCAAAGGTCAAATAGCTAGCATATTTTAAATTCGTACTATCTTTAAACCTGCAGTTCATATAGACCACGTGCTTTGATTTCTCCTCTAATTTTTACACCCTAACTTTGCAAATGACAAATGCGGGTGCAGTGCTGGTCTCAACACCTCGTGATTATACAAACCAGTCGGACCTAGAACAGAAGGCCGCGACCAATGAAATTGAATAGTGATCATTTTATATCAGTGGGATGAAGTTGGACATGTGCAAGTAAATATGCCAGTTCTAGACTAAATAAGACTAATGTTTGATTTTAGGGTGGAATATAGAACGCCCAAGTGCTAAACGATGTTCTCGAAGTAATAAGTTTTCAAATGTAGCGAGGCAAAATTATGCCAAATTTTACCAGAAACATCTCCATCAGAAGTAACATTATTAGATGATCCATACAAAAATATATTTTGAAACATATCAATGATCTTGAAACTCTTGCATCTGCTTGATGGTTTTATTAACAAGAAACTAGAGACTCAATTGTATATCCAATCCAAAAGACAAAATTGTAAGGCCCACTTTAGGACCTCAGTTATTCTATTAAGTCCATGCTTTTCCAATAGTCCCCGAATGTTCTTTTCGGCCCCGAATTTTGTTCTAATTTTGGTAAATGTTGTTCATTCCGTTTTCTATTTATCATCTAGTCGTCAAATATGGCCGAGACCACGTGATTACACCTTTCTCGTGCTATATCGCTGCGATTTGTGATAAACTATTTTATCGACCGCGCCTTGCGTATTTTTTGATTAACGGCGACACCAATCGACACACACAAAGCCAGAGAATTCAAAACCAGAAACGGTGATTAATTGATTGCTGCGGGCAAAGTTCAGTAACAGTTTAGAAATACAACAGAACTATTGAATATGAAACATTTTACGATTGGAAAAACACAGAACATAGGTTACGGAAACGATTATTGCTGGACCGATTTATATATTATTAAATGATTCAAAAAAAGATCGTTTCGAGTATTCAATATTTTCCGAGCTATCTTTTTCCCAGTCTGGGACAACGTTTACTTCTTATAGCTTCTTATTCCACTTAGTGCGATCAACCACTTGCTTCGTATAGGTTCAACTGTTAAAATTTTAAGTGAAGCATTTAATGTAACCCAAAATAGAGCTATTTCAAACTCAAATTAATTTGGCACTCTACAAAATCCCCATTTACGAACCATATATTCGATTTATCAAAGTCTTTCCGGATAAGAACATGATCTTTGTCAATTTTCTCTATCTTCGAAGCTTAAAATGCCAACACACATCCACGTGACCCTATAAGCCACTCCATATCTTCATTGAAGAAGGAATAAAAACGGAGCGCGATGGTCGTTTTTGATAAGATATCAGGCGCCTGCGCAATTATTAGAGTACATAAAGAAGTTAACACCACCATATCAATTTATGCGACACCGCGCACCGTCGAACGACGGCACTATCGCTGTAGAGAACGATTACAGAAGACAAAAGACAATAGAACTATCTAGACAGAAAAAATGAGACTGAAGGTCTGAAAAAGGGCTATTTTGGCAAACAATAGAAGCACGTGAAGCTCGAATTAGATACTTGGATTGATTTGATAGTTTTATGTTTATTTTTGATATAAAACTATTGTATCTATTCATATACATATAAAACACTAACACCCTTACCCGGTGTTGTTGAAGAACGGTTTACTTTCAAGAAAAGAGTGTGAGAGCTCTGCTATAGAGGTTGCCTCGTTAGCAAATGTTTCAAGATTTGGTAAATCTGCAAGGTTACGTGAAGTGCAATCGTTCTCATTAGAGTTGCGGTATTTAGTCCCTTTATAATAACAATATAGTTCTCAACAAACACCAGCCAACCACCGGATCACATGCGTTCCGAGTGTCCACTCTTACGTGCTGCCGCGGAAATTGGCTGCCGTTCTATTAATTCGATCTGACAGTGCTATTAGCGCGTAAGAAAAACAAGACCGCAAGCAGCTCGCAAAATGGCGTGGTCTTCAGGAAGCAGCGACCGGTCCCGCAAGGAACGGTGAACACGTCAGAATTTTGGTTACGGTACCTTAGGTAGCTTTTTTGGTGTGGAGAATGGCGTAATTCTTATTGGGAATCTCATCTATATCGAATTAAACTAACAATGAAAAACTCAATTATATTACTATTTAAAACATATACTTTCAAAATATTTGTAGATTTATTGAAGGTGAAGTCCGCCACATTTTGAACACATGCACAACATTTGTGAACTACTATAGTTCATCTCAAGATCTAGGTTTCCAGGGCGGTAACACAAGCGGAATAAAGAATAGGTCGACGTAGTGTGTCTTCTGCAAAAGTGCTTTCATTTTTATTAGCGCAAGGCGCACCGCTTGTGATACCGCGCTGGAAACCTAGGTCTTGAGATGGACTATATATTGCTCGAAATACATCTACCTCTTTCAAACTGGTACCGTAATTTTCTTCTCGTAAAAATAATTTCGATCGATGTCTATCTATTTTCAGTTTTTGGTTCCTTTCAGTCTATCTCCGCGACTAACTTTAGTTCCCAAACCAAATAAAGACGGTCGCACCACCAGCAAGCAAAACTGCTCGTGTTTGCTTAAAAACTTAGAAATTCGATTAAACGATGAAAGATAGACGCAATGGAGCGCAATTTTTCAATAAGAAAAAGTAAAGTTTTGTGCGCCGCCGGACCGAATATCATCCTTACTGTATACAGATACCAAGTTAACCCCGTAAGCATCGTGCGATATCGAGACTTGGATATTTGAGGAAACTAGTTGTGTAAATTAGGAGGGATCTTTGACTTTGAAATATTTCACTATTACTGATTGCTTAACTAACTGAAAGCCCTATATGTTTACCACGTATTGAAGTAATATAATCATTCGTTTTACAGAGAATGAAGAAACATTTTCATTTTTGTTATATATTAAGTGAATCTAGTTAACTCTATAGAAAACTTACCCCAGTCCCTAATTTTTAAGCCGACTTTACTTTTATCAAATCGTCAACCAGACTTTTTACAGTGAAAATACGCGTCGGTTGTCAACAAAAGAAACATTGGCAATAATATTTTGCCAGTTTCCGCTTTGCCTTTCAAACGACAAACAAACGATGATTTGTATCGAACGAAAGGAAATGTTTCCAGATCAGGAAAACTTGTAGTAGAGTATATGTAATAGTCGATGGGCTGCTAGAAAAAATGAAAAAGTATAAACTAAATAAAGTAACTAAAAGTTGTAACTGAATAGAATTTTGTAGATTCCCGTTATTTCATAGCCTCTCTTAAATGAAGTTTGAAAATATGTAATACAGTTAGTAGGGTGATTATTAGTGTTGCACTTTGAGGTAATCAGCTTGATATATCGGGATATGTTTATGGAATCATTGATCAGGCAACCTAATACTAAACTGATAATTGTGGTTATTAACGTATGATCGCAACTAATTTTGTGTAATAGAGTCATGTTGAACATATTATTGCACTTATTTTGCAAAGAAACTTTTTTATCGAATTCTATCCCAAACTTTCTCAAGCTGGTTGACAATACGAAGTGTCCTCAACGTATGTCTCCAGAAAATAAGTTTAAGCACTTTGAAAGATCAAGTATTTTCTATATTTCCGTCTCACTCTTTTACCTATGTCATCAACAACAACTGTTGGGTACTTGTTAAGACGCGAAGTTTTCAAAAAAGATCTCTTTTTTTTGAATCTTGAAAACTTTCGATAATTCACATCAAAAACGTAGAGTGTTTTGGCGATTGAAGATCCGGTTCCTTCAAGGTTGAGCGATTTTTGTGATTGCTATTATGAACCAGAAAATAGTCTATTTCAAAGGTAGATTTCATATATAAGATAAAGTTATCGTCCTGGATTGATCTAATAAGTAAATGCTTCAAGGATATAAAAAGGTGGAGGATAGCACAGCACGTTAATTTCACGTCTCTATGTTTGGAAAAGTAAACTAGTAATTGAAGTGTTCATTTTTCTTATTCATAATATAAGACCTAAACTGAACAACTCGTCGATTAACAATTGAATTTACCACTGCGTAAAAAGACTCTTCCATATTCTATCAACAATATAATTTTGACTCGTCTGCATTTCGATATTGGGTGGCATAACACGTTATTCCTCTAAATACTATTCTTAATTTTCAAGTCCCTGGATTAACAAATCTCGCAATTATAAACTGTTTTCTGACCCCTTTTCAATCCTGCATTGTGTTACACAGCGGCTGTTATCGCTTGCTTCATATCGTTTTGTTACGCGATTCTCATTTCTTTAAGTCTCCTCAAACTTGTCTATATTTCTCCAAACTCTGACTTCCCGGTTCCATCTACGGTGACAGCGCTGTTTCCAGCGATATGAAAGCCTTTTGTATCTCTCAGTTTTCTGACAACTCTCTCAAAAATGAACCCGTCTGGGTCTCCCATCAATATCAGACTCTTTTCTCCATTGTTCGATTGATCACCTTTTCGCTCTCTCCAGTTACCGTAATCTATTCTTCTCGGGATCTTCTGACTCTCCTAGTTATACGGTAACTTTAGTCGGCGCGGGCGCGTGTTACTGGGACAGAGTGTTGGGTGCACGTGCACCCGCAAATATCAGCTAGAACCAATCACGCCACCAATCACACGCTAATCGATACACATCAGTTGTTCGCGATAGCTACTTGCGAAACTTGCGAGAAACGAGAGACACGAAAAAGAGTAGATCCGTTATAAATATATGAATTGAGGATAAAAAGAGAATAGTTAAGGCCAAAAGAAAAAAGAAAGAACATAGCTGTAGTAAAAGATGTAAACTGCACTCAAAAATGGCTAGACTAAAACGAAACTTGATCGATCAGTCAATCTAACTGTCGAACTAGTTATAGTTGCAGCATTTAGTTTTGGATCTACCGCACAGGGCACAGGGCTGGCGTTGCCTGAGTAAGCTTAAACAAACAGTTAATTTTACAATTAGAAATGTTTAAAACATATTGGCCAAATATCTGATAGTCTCAATTTTTTAAAAAGAAGTTACTAACTATAAGTATTGTTAATTTCCTTAGACACCAAAGCTCAGTCCCCTATTTTATGAATCTTCTGCCACTTTTTAATCGCTAGCCAGTCAACTTCTCTCTCAAAATGGTCGTCCATCTGGCACATTTTCGCGTTTTTCCATTTAGTTTTCGCCTTTTCGGCCGACCATGAATGGTTTGTCAGTCATATGATATATATGAGAACGTGGCAAAGCAATGTAAAACTGTAGTTTCTTGAAAGTGGAAGGAAGTGTACAATGATTCTTAATATGATTGGGGTTATGATAAAAACCTATTTGTGGTAACAATAATACTATTTTTCTCCGAAAGTACAACTAAATGAAAAGTAAGATCATAGTATATCTATGGACTTTTTCTGTCTTTGTCAGTATAGTAAACAATACGTATTTGTAACATTATACAACTCAAAGTAATACCAGCTCTCGTTTTTGAACATTTTAAATATTATTTGAAGTATTCAAGGACAAGCCTGCACTTTTGATATTTTCACTTTCAGTAGATAAAAATCTAATATAGCATATATTCGAGCAGAAAGCGCAACTATAAAAGCCAAGCTAGCAGCTACATTTTGAGAATTGAGAGATTTAGTTTGAACTATTTAAAATAGAACTTTGAAACTAGTTGGAGTGGAAATAGTTCACATTTTTAGACGTCTTAATAGTATCCTTTGCCCTCTGCTAAAGATGATAATTTAGGAGTTTTTGTGATAAGATGAGAGGAATTATAGACTTATACTTTCTAGTATCTAGCGTTCTATTATTGACTGTGTGATTATCAAACTCAAAATACCCTATAATCAGACTAAACTAAATGTTTTAGATGATGTTAAACAACAGGGTCAGTTATAAATTTTAGTCTTGCAATGTTTAGCAGTTTCTTCTTCTGAAGAATTTATGTAAGTAACAGTCAACTAGTGCTCCCAAAATCAAATCTGTCCATCAGAGGCGTAACAACATGGTAAAAATAGTAATTCGATGATTCTTGAATTCATGTCCGAACTATTCGAAGTAAAAACTAAAGCTCATAAGTCGATTTAGTATTCTTGATATTCCATTTTTTGAGCCCTTCCCCAAAAATCCCTAAGAACCATTTCAAATCTACATAACCGACAATATAGTCAATGGTCCGGAGTTGGTCTTCGTCTGTTTGTTTGTTCTATTTCCTTTGTTTCCTCTCTTTATGCTAACTCAAGCCTGTCGAATGCAGCTGGTTCGCTTTTTGTCCGATTTAGAATGCAGCCCCTCAACTATTGGTGATCATTCATGTGCCCCGCACGGGCAAAGCACCGGATCTGCACCCGAATTGCACCAGCCAGACGGGCTGATTGAAGCGATTAGCGTTATTGTTGAGGAAGTGAATTAGAAATGGTTTTTATGAACCTCGAAGCTAGCGGAAATAACTTTTCACTTTGACATGGGTAGATATATGCAGGCTTTGCTACAAAGAAGCAAAAATGATTATCAAAAGAGTAAGCAGTTAGGAGTTGTATTATGATGACCCTTTGAAGGATTCGAGAATAGTGAAGAGAAATTGTTCCACAATAAGCGATTCCAGTATTTCAAAATTTAAAACATTTACAAAGCTAGCAAAACTTCCCGTTATAACTACTGACCATTTTGTTTTCTTAGTAAAATGTTAATGGAACAATGCAGTTATGGGTCAATGCATTTGCAACCACAAACAATTATGTAACAGAACAACAGCCATAAGACGCTAATTACATATGGCCGACCAAAATACTCTGAGCTTTGGTTGTTTGAACTCTAGTAGGACCTTACTACATACACAATTTAACACAATGGTGCTAAAGTGGAATAGTACATATAATTATATTTTTGTGCATACGTTTGTTGAATACCACTTATACTCCAGCAGCTGGAAAAAAATAGCAAAACTTTTCAGTTTTCAATAACTATCGACGTACGTCGACCGATTTTGAAATGGCTGTGTCCAATTTGGACCATTCTCTGGTTAGTTCGGAGAATGAAATGTTGTTCTTTGTGAATGCGGAGTCGATTTTGGAATTCAAGTGTTATAATTAAGCCTAGAAGATATATTAAGGAACTAAACTGCCGTATTTCTCTAATCAGTTGCTCCAGCTAATATTCCTGAAAGAGTGGTATCGATAATATCTGTGTTATTAAATTGCTGCAACTGGATTTGTAGTGTAATTACAGACCAATTAGCCTACTCTTCTTACCCCCTTCTACTCTTAGTTGTTTGAACTTTCGGTCTTTTATTGTTTTATTGTTAACAAACTGCTAAACAAGTGTCAATTCCCGGGGGCATTGAGCGGTCAGCCTATAAAATGAGCTTTTTCGCAAGATCGTTAGGAAAGAATCAAAAATCTGGTAAGATAGTAAAACTGTATACTAATTCGCTCAAAAGTAGGTAACTGAAAATTTTATAAGACACATTTTATCTGTAATTTGAGCTATTAAACAACTTGCTTATATTTCAGTACGTACAACAGTTTCAAATTCTTCCCAGTTTACCTGAATCCATGTTCGCAACTTGCAAACTTCGTTTTCTATACCTAGCCCATACCAGTTCAATAACATTTCACATTCAAGAATTCGAGAAAACGTTGGATTCAAATGCTTCTTTGCCTGGTATTCCAACGACCAAAGTCGGGAATTAACAATATCTTCCTTCTACACCCTTCTGCAACTTCTTCCGATTTGTATAAGTTAGTTTTGTTCACTAATGACTAGATGTACACCCCTTCTGTAGCAACATGATGTTCGTGTGAAACCTGTTTCAGTTCCTAGCACCTTTAGAAACTGTGCTTAGCTCCCTAATCAATCATATTCCTGCCAATCGATAATCACCAAAAGAGATCATCATTATTATCTTTATAGCGCACTGTTCCAGCTGAAAAAGTAGAGAGATGAAAAGTGAAGGTCATTCTAGGCAAAACGCGCCCTAATGCGCACCAATTGACATCAGCGCGGCGCCGCAGCGGAAGTATTAACATATTAAAACTAGCACTGGTGCGGAACCCAGCGGAGAGAAATTAAGAGAACCGAAAAAAACTGACCACTTTCCGAAACGACGCAAAAATGACGTCGAGTTTACGACATCGTTAAATAGAAGACGCGATCTTCCGATTTCTGGTGAAAATCGATAGTATGATAGCAACAGAAGCCGAAACCATACTTTTCTTACCTAATTGGGATTAGTGTTCTAAACGCTAGGTCCGGCTGACATACTAGACCTCTCTTTTGTGTAGGCCTTGGTCAGCCCGAAACTCAAGGCAGATAACTAAAATAATCTCCTGTCGAAAGTAAATCTTTCATACTTTTGGATAGTTCAGGTGTTTATAGTGCTGACATTTCGACCTTTCTACAAAATAATATGATCTGGAGTTCATTCGCATTTTCAGTACTACTATTCAGTTCCCTTCACATTCATTTCTATACTTTGGGTATGGCGTGACTCGCCGGAAGGTGCTACGTTTGCCACGCGCATCCCGCTCACAAAGAGCACTCAGGTCCTCTTTGTTTGGTTCGCAGCCGCGGTCCGTACGCTCGTCTTTTTTTGCCATCCCCTCTACCACATTTATACGTGTTTACGCATGACTGCAAATAAAAACCTTTAAAACGACTCTGCTAGATAGGCGGTGGTGTAAATTTCAAATGTAGTGGTTTGGTCGCAATTTCAAAGGATTACGCAGTAAAGTATGGTGCAGTTGACGCTTTGTTAGACACGGGTTCAACTGGGTTTAGCGCATTCTTGGTGCAATCAACAAAATGGACTGGTAACTATAGTCCCCCGCTGTGGAGGATGTGTTTACCTGAATCCGTCAAACTATAGCCTCGGTCGACCTTGGTCTGCTGGAATTTGAAACCGCTGGTAAACAATTTATAATTTAATTAGAACATTTGCAAAGTTTTCGATTTCAAGTACCTTGTGAGTTCATTAGCGATTGCTAACATCACATGGTGGCCGATGATTTTACGCCAAAGCCCAATTTGACCTAAGATTGTCGTAGCAATTTGGAGTTGTCGTTATCCATACTCTTGGAGAATAAACTTGGTACTAATAACATCCTCAAAACACTTGAACTATAAACTGAGAACTCGGAAGTACAACTTGTACTCTACTCGATTTGTTTTCATACAAGAAGTATATTATGTTTTCAATAAACGTAATTTCACTGAAAAACTTACCAACGTCCGGAGGATGGACGTCGTGACGTTGAAGTTATAGAGAAACCGGCCTCAAAAATGACGTTGACGCCGTCGTTATAGATTCTAATCTTAGTATGTTAGACTCACTACAAAATAGTTTCGCCCCTACAAAGTTTGCGTATTTTCTTTCGTTGCTTAGTCTGCACCCCAATTACGGCGACCCACACTTTCTAGTGTAATCGTCTCTCTCGAACATGACAGCTCGCTTGACTGGCTGCTGCAAGCTTTTCAGCCTGATAATTTCAATGACAATCTCATTTTCCCACACTTTTCATTCCATTTCACCGCAAGCAAATGTTCTACTCCATTTTTTCGGGTCAACGGTCGGTCGGTCATATCTTCGTGTTGAGACGATTTTGAGAAAATGGCTACGTGGGTGATAATAGCCCCGGCCCAGCCAGTTAAGGTCTCTTAGACAACAAAGACAAGAAAGATAACATGTAATAGTGGTGGTGGAGGGTGGAAAAAAGGGTGCAGGCAGGCAAATGGTGTATGGGTGGCGGCGAAATGAGATATGCCACTCTGAATCCACGACCCTGTGATAAAAATAGACCCATGCGAGGTGAATGTGACGTTTCACAAAAAACGGAAAATTTACAAAGGCAAAGGTTTCAAATAAAGTTGTATAGAGGTGATTTTTTTTGTAGTTACAATACGTTTGCTGCATCCTTTGAAGAATAACAACAAAAATTCAAAATAAACAATAAAAGAACTAAATTTAGATTTGGCTAAGAGCTAGAATTGACGCTTCCTAAATATACAGTATAAATAAAGATATATTTTGTGGCGTATTTAAGATTAAGTCCAAACTCAGAACGGATATGTCCTTTAGGAAATTGTTGAACTCCTTGAGTTGTTGATTGCAACCCCCTGTACCCATTTTTCACTCAATCGACCTAGGTCACAAACAGTCCCAAAATCAAGGTCCTAAAGGCGCAAAAACATACGATCATTATAAGAACAACACGTCACTTTTCGCTAACAATAACCTGCTGGTCGATCAAAGCCAAAAAGTTAGAAGTTTAGAGTCCAATAGGGAGAGAACTAGATATTAATAGGTAAATACTACGTATAAACGAACAAAGCACAGCCGTCATTTGGTGTTTTGATTTTGAGTCATTGAAGATTTCCGTTTTTCTGTCAAAAAGTACAAACTAATAGACAGATGGTTGTCAGAGTGCAACTGGAGTTCAGGAACCAAATATTTTGGTTCTAATACTCGGTTTGAGGCAAACTGGCAGAGGATTAGATAGTCTGTAACAGACAAAAATTGCACATAGAACCATATAATGCAAGTTTAATTTTGCCACAAAACGAGCGATTTTACAAAACTTTCACAACACCGCGCACTGCAGTTTTGTTGTTGTTATGGACTATAACATAGTATATAAATAGATCACTGGGGTAGAAATCTGAATGTTTCTGGAGTGTATATGTTCTAAAGTTAGTACTACTTGTAATAATTGAAGCAGTTGCGAAGTTTTCTTAAGCTAATAAACATTGGTCAATAGGTTAAAACTAGCATCAGTACATTGCAGCTAGCGGTGCCCCAAAGTTGCAAAATGCTCCGAATCTTATTTTCGATTCCCTAATCTTCTAAGAACTCGTTCCTTGTTGAGCTCGCTAGGTTCTTGATCAGACGGTCGAGACTTCCTCCTTGGTTCCCACAGTCGCTGATGAATCATTAATGGGGTTCGGGAGCATAATGTTTTGTTTTATTGTTTATTATTTCTCTCTCTCTCTGTCCCCATTCAGTTTGTGGAATTTGAAACACTAAACAAACTGCCAAGCGCATAAATAATGCAATAGAAGGCAAACTAGGGCTAGAATATAGTAAACAAGCTTGTATTCGGGGTTACAAACTGTTGTGAACATCTCCTGTGCAGTTGGCTCAATTTTTATTCACACCTGATTTCATGAATGACTCTGACGCTGAGCGAACCGTCATTTCCTTAACATTAAGTTCAGTTCGTCATAAATTTTACGAGTAATATTTACACCCCTGCATATTTCAGAACATCGAATCATTCCTCCAACAATTTTATTTTTCATTTCCCGACCAACCAGGTCGCTAATTCCGGGTTACGAATACACATTGTTTTCGATTTGACTTGTTTTCACTATAATTTACATTTGACGTCTAACTTTACTAAATGTTACATCAAAACTCTAAAATTGGTAACAATTTCGCAATTTCTTCGACACCGAGCGTAGGAAAACAAAAACGAAACTGACTCATTTTGGAAGACTTTGACCCGAAACGTAGATGTACAGATGGAATGAGCTGTAATCGATATATTTTATCATGAAACAACAACAAAAATAAACGAAAATATTGTTATGTCTCCCACACTAATCGATAATTGCTTAATTAGACCCCCTTGTAACTTTTTTATAATTTAAAAGCCTGAATCCAGTTCGGAACAGTTGCGATACTTCGCTACTTTGTTTTGAAACATTGCTATGTACAAAACAAAATCATTTACCTTTCTCGTGAACGCGAAAGTTCAGATTTAAAGTTTCGAAAATAGAGACAGACACACTTATCACTAATTCTTTGCGAGACCATAGTACTTTTATAATATGTACTTTAAATCCAGTTCCAGTTACTATCAAATACACTAATTCTTAAACTAGTAAATGGTCTTTTAGACCCTCGATCTTTTAGAGTTTCTGAATGTAATTATTCTGGGCACGTGTTTATCTAAGCGATACAACACCCCATGCGGGGCTATAGGGGCCAGCTGTTATCGAATTTCTCGGAATCTCTTGATCCATCCGTCGTAAAAACGCATCTCTCACACTATTAGACTAGCAAATTTTGGACTTTAGATGTTTGGATTTGGTGGACTCACTAGTCGACACTTTGTAATTTCATAAACTATACGAATTACGCACGGATCATGTGGTTATTATTCAAAAATAGAATCGGATCATAAAATTTGTAGTCATCACCTTTTTCTGCAAACTGAGTGGTGGTGATTAACAATTCTACGCCATCGTTGCTGGTATTGTTTACCTGGTTTGAATCTCACTCAAGGCTCTGATACCCCAATGATACAGGCATAAGTTGTGCTATTTAATATTAAATACTAATATTCTGATTGAGCAACATATTTGTTCAGTAATACTTGTTTTCCGGCTTTTGATACGTCTCGATTCGCCGATTTGGTTAGTGTAATATGTTTGAGGAATATTTGCAGTAGTGTAAAAGTAAAGTGAATTAACATTACTCTGGGACTGCATGATATTTGCAAGATGGCAAACTAAGATATTAAATTGCCGTCTGCTACAATTGGCTGCAACTCTAACTGCAAAACTATACGAATTGATTATTCTCGAGGTTTTGTCTTTCATTCACAGACGGCTTTCATTTCAAACGACCAACCACCATCGCCAAAACAGTGGGTGTATAAACCCAACTCCCAAATGATCGTATTTCAAGCCTCCTATGGGGAACTCTACTAGGTATATACTCGATAAATCTAAAAATAACCTTGGAAACATCCAAGGCCTCATTATGCAGAAAACATCCTGCCTCGGCGGCGAAAAACACTATCCCAAATTGGTTTGGCCTTGGTGGAAAACGTCTGTTATTGTTTATAACAATTACAACTACATAGTAATTTAAAAAGAAGCAAACAATGTAGTTTCAATACATTTCCACAACTGGTAGCATTGGGCTACCTGCACACAACACGCACAGACTACGTTACTGAATCAATTTGCGATCTCGGCTTCGGGAATTAGATATTTACACTAATATCATTTTTTCTGTTGATTCAGACGAAAAGTGTTGATTTGAATTTCGCGCAGCTAAGCCATTCCAACGCGAGCGGTCTTAGTCAGCCGTGTGGCGGACGGCTTGGCCCACAGCCAGTTAGTTCGCTTCTCATTCAGCCATTTCATACGCGCTGCGTTGCGCTCGCGCTCTGGTGTGCGAAAGCCCAGCTCTCCTACCCATCGAAATGATGCCCCCTAATATTCCTAAACACTAAAAAACGGTTAACACCGTTAAGACGTAAAGTTGACTTCCATCAACCAGTCATTGCAGTTACACAGGTTAGTAAATTCAGAGGCGGCGGCATTTGAAAAATTGCACCGGCGGGGTTTTCAGTCATGACTTCGAAGTCAGATTTGAATAGCTTTCAATGGTTTATTTAATTCATCCTTGTTCTTATGTTTTCAGTTGCTTCGGGGTCTTTAGTTTCATTTTTTCGCATTCTATTGCTTGTCAGACTATATTTGATTCCTTTTCTATTTCAAAATGTCTTTGATTAGCGGAACTCGGTTGCCAACTTTGTGTAATTCATCATTCTTAGCCTTTTGTTATTCTTACTTCAATTCTCACCAACGGAACGCGATTGTTGTCGAAAAACTTCTCGCGCGGTTTTTATTTCCTTAACATCTTTAGAGTTGCTTGATATATTGTATTTTACATGGCAGTAATTTTTTTCAGTTTTATGGGCTTTATAAATTGAAAAGTGTGGATTTTAGTATCGGCTTGTGAGGCGAAAGTTGTTTACTTTTCTGTTTGTGTTTAGGAGAGAGAGAGCGCGTTAAGCGTAGAGTGTGTTTGAAGCAGCAGCAGCGAGCACATGTCCCGCACGTGCACCAACCCGTCCCCCGACCGCTATTCGGTACACAAAGAATACTGTATCTCAGGAACTTTTAATCGTTAGTGAAAAGATTATTGGACCCTTGTTGATCACCGCAACGACTGAGGGGAGAGAAATTATCTTGTTTTCTTCTTTTTTTTGATTTGGTACGGTATAAGGAAATGAGTTTGCCGCTTGGCTATAAGTAAAGCAGAGTGGACAATGTTTGCTAAAGTATACTTTGGTGGCTGAAAACAAGACTATTTTTAAATTATTCCTTCCATGCGTCAATTTGTCTTGCAATGCTGATAAGCATTATACTTAGCACCCATCAATGTTTAGTCATTTAATCAATATCTTTTCGTTGAACTAATGCTGCGTAGTATTATTTTGCTGTTATGTTCGGGGTTGCGGTTTCAATTGTTGCTAGCAAAAACTCGAAAAAACGATATCTCCGTGGAGTGTAAAAGAGGCTGTTCGGAGCTGTTCATGATGAGGCTGCATGCTCGAAAAGCTGTACTATTCTGCGAATAGTAGTTTAGTTTCACTGACGACTATGTTTCTTTAACAGTATTGCGACTTATTTTTTATTGGTCTGGGTATAAATTTTATGTATATTATGCAGAAGCTGAGAGACACCGTGCGAGCGTTGCTCGCGGTTTCAAATTATCTCCGGATACGTTATGTCTCGATGCTCAAGTGGTTCCTTGTTCTGCTCCAGAACAATGGAAGCAACGCTTGTAAGCTGAATGTTTGATCATTCAAGAGGGATTTGATGCTTGTTGTGTTCTTGTTTGGAAAAGCGGAAACCGCGCTGTTTGTTGCATTTGGTACTATATTTAGCCACTTCCGCTGACCATTCTTCGTATATTTTTCGCAAATCACATGACCAGCAATAGCCCTACATGGCATTTGAATTAACCATCAGCGTAGTAGCTATTTATCTTCTTCCTGGTCAAATCACATATCGCTACAAGGTTCTCGCTATGGTGTTCGAGTTTCGTTGGTGTCTGATTCCGAAAAGCTACGTCGTCGGTATGGTGAACTCAAGGGTTCGGTGCATCCGGTTTCGCGTGTTCAGTCGCGTTCGAACACCAGCCTGTCTAGCTTAAGTTGTTTGCCCACGTGTGTGGCTTCAATTTTTAATTTCTCTCCTCCATACCGTTCTTATCACAAATTTTGGACCAATGCGGAGCCATTCTGGGTTAACTGGAGTGTCTGGAGCGATAGCAAGCACACTATCCTTTGCTCACTCTCTTCATTTTCTGAGATAACTTCGCTCAAACCAAGATGTGCTGATAAGCACCGACCCAGCACCTCACGTGTTTCTCTACACTCTCTTACCTATTTTGTTACTATTCTCAATAGCGAATTTAAGTTGTTTTCGCTATTTGGAAACGTATTTTTAAAGCGCGTAGCAGCATGTATAAGTAAAAGATAGACGTGTTTTTCGCCCAATGTTATTTAATTGATACGACGACTGCCGCATTGAAACGTTTATGATTACTTGCTTAAATGTATGAGATGTTACGGTGTGTTGGGTACAGTTCGTCTCATTATAATTCCGCTTGAGTGTCTTTCATCAATTTATTGCTCACCATTGATCTCTATTGGATGCTCGTCAGTATTTACTTTCATTCACTCTCCTCTAAAAAGCTTTCTCTGTTTAAATGGTGATGCGACAGTAACTGAGTCAAATGGGCTTTCCCTTCACTTTAAATCTCATATATTATTTCAGTCCTCAATGAGTCACTAATTATTCATCTTCAGGTTCTCGTTGAGTTTGGTGAACAATACGAAATTTTGCGCCCTGGACAGGACTTCGAAATCAGACTACACAATAACAAGTATGTTTCGCCAATATATATTTTAAGCGTGGTTTCTTGGGATATTTAAACGCATACGCAGCTTCGCAGTTCAGAGATCAACAATCAAAACAACATCGCTGGTTATGAATTTCAATATCTAATCGTCCCGTTCCGTTATTTGCCGAAAATAACTTTCTACAGTTTTTTTGTTGTTTTGATTGAGTGGTAACTTTTTGATCTAGTATTATTTATTAACACATGTTAAGCAGCATGCGTTCTTTGCACTCAGCACCAGCCATTGGGATGGGCGGAGTTGAAGTTGTTTGCCCCGCCCAATCACACCTGGCCGGTATGAGACAAGAACAGGAGCACGACAATTCAACTATTATTATGAGTAGTAGTTCGGGTATTTGGTACTCAGTCTGATGTATTACCTTAGTGATGGTCAGCGTGTCTAGTATACCCGATGACTTCACCTAAAAGTAGTTTTTATTTTGCAATTTGTTTACCGTTTGATGATAAGTTTACGACCTCGTGCCCACGTGGTTGATTATTAAATAAGGGGCTTTTGTATCTATTTCGGGATACATCCATTCCTTATAAGTTTACTGCAAATATCGCGCTCATTTGCCTTACACTTTGTTTTGTTTTGCAGTCCGTTTTAGCAATGCTCTCACTTTAGATATCGTGATCAACGCTTTATTGCCGAAGAAGAGACCGTTACACTACTAAAGATGCACGTTGAACAACTGTGCAAAGCTCTTGATACTACAGATCTAGACGAACAAGTTAATCCTAAAATGAGGTATGCAATGCGATTCACTCAAAACTGTTAAGGATGAAATATTGTGGGCTGTGGGTCGCATCATCACTGTGGGCTATAACATCATTTTTACTCTATATGTCTCTTATTCTATCTTGTAGTCAATCCTACTGATGTCGTGTTTAATGCGATTGTTTTATATTGCAATCCGCGGTTATACCTGCAATTGTACCCTCAGTTTGTAGCGTTGAGCCTTTCTGTTCCGCCGCAACCGCTGCTGTTCACGTGCCCAACCTATGTTCAACCAATTGGGGTTCATAGAACGTTCGGGGGATTGGTAGCCGGGGCTGTGCTGCTGATTCGCCCTAGAGCTGAAGAAAAAATAAGAGAAATCGACAGATCATCGTCAACCCACTCATATCACCCCGATCGGTCAGCTTCCTTCTCTCAATTCAAATAGTTACTGTATCGGCCGTTTGCTATTTCCGTGCGATGATTATTTACCAGCAATTACCGCTCATCACATCAAAGTATCACGTACCGGTTTTGAACCTGGCAACTTCTAAAAATTGTGCACAAATGTTAGTGATACTATTCTCAGCATTGGCACGAAATAAGGCCTGATTTTTATTACTGTCCTTTCCTTTTGCAGAACATTGTAATTCAAAGTTGTACTCTTCGCTTTTTACGATGAGTGTTCTTTGATGACGCCGCCGCCTTGTGTTGTTCACTGCCGAATTGGCAACTGCTAGCTACTATTAATAATAATAATTTATTTAACAAGTAAACATTACAAATGCGAGGTAAATAAGGTATCACAAAAAATCTTGTTTTTA